>UESW01001877.1:0-87083 GCA_900491605.1 Calamus simplicifolius | reverse complement strand
CAATGATCCGATGGATCATCGCCGATCGGGATCATCGATCGGATCGATCACAATCGTCGGATCGTCGCCGATCGGATCGATCGCAACGGTCTGATCAATCATCGTTGGTTGGGATCATGGCTTGGATCGATCGCAACTGTCAATTATCGCCGATTGGATGGATCTCAACGGTCCGATCGATCATCACCGATCGGGATGATGGCTTGGATCAATGGCAACCATCGGATCATCGCCGATCGGATGGATCGCAATGGCCCGATCGACCATCGCCAATCAGGATCATGGCTTGGATCGATCGCAACCTTCGGATCATCGCCGATTAGATGGATCGCAACGGTCTGATCTATCATCGCTGATCAGGATTATGGCTTCGATCGATCGCAACCGTCGGATCGTTGCTGATTGGGTGGATCGCAACGGTCCGATCGATCATCGCCGATCGGGATCATGGCTTGGATCGATCGCAACCATCGGATCGTCATCGATCGGATCGATTGCAACGGTTTGATCGATCATCGCCGATCGGGATCATGTCTTGGATCGATCGCAATCATCGGATCGTCACTGATAGGATGGATCATAACGGTCCGATCGATCATCGCCGAACAGAATCGATCGCAACCGTCGGATAGTCACTGATCGGATTGATCGCAAACGGTTCGATCGATCATCGCCGATCGGGATCATGGCTTGGATCGATCACAACCTTCATATCATCGCCGATCGGATCGATCGCAACGGTCCGATCGATCATCGCCGATCGGGATCATGTCTTAGATCGATCGCAACCATCGTATCGTCGCCGATCCTATGGTTCGCAACGGTCCGATTGATCATCGCCGATTGGGATCATGGCCTGGATCGATTGCAACTGTCGCATCGTCGCAGATCGAATGGATCGCAACGGTCTGATCGATCATCGCCGATCGGGATCTTGGCTTGGATCGATCGCAAACGTTGGATCGTCGCCGATTGGATGGATCGTAATGGTCCCAATCGATCATTGCCGATCGAGATCATGGCTTGGATTGATCCCAACGTCGGATCCTCCCCGATATGATGGATCGCAACTATCCGATCGATCATCGCCGATCAGGATCATGGCTTGGATCGATCGCAACCATCGGATAGTCGTCGATTGGATTGATTGCAACGGTCCGATCGATCAACGCCTATCGGGATCATGGCTTGGATCGATCGCAACCATCGGATCATCGCCGATCGGATGAATCGCAACGATCTGATCGATCATTGCTGATCGGGATCATGGCATAGATCGATCGCAACCGTCGGATCATTGCCGATCGGATGGATCGCAATGGTCCGATCGATCATCACCGATCGGGATCATCGATCGGATCGATCGCAATCATCGGATCGTCGCCAATCGGATCGATCGCAACGGTCCGATCGATCATCGTCGGTCGGGATCATGGCTTGGTTCGATCGCAACAGTCTGATCGATCATTACCGATCGGGATGATGGCTTGGATCAATGGCAACCATCGGATCATCGCCGATCGGATGGATCGCAATGGCCCGATCGACCATCGCCGATCAGGATCATGGCTTGAATCGATCGCAACCGTCGGATCATCGCCGATCGGATGGATCGCAATGGTCTGATTGATCATCGCTGATTAGGATTAATGGCTTGGATCGGTTGCAACCATCGGATCGTCGCCGATTGGGTGGATCGTAACGGTCCGATCGATCATTGCCGATCGAGATCATGGCTTGGATCGATCGCAACCATCGGATCGTCGCCGATCAGATCGATCGCAACGGTCTGATCGATCATCGTCAATCGGGATCATGTCTTGGATCGATCACAACCGTCGGATCGTCGCCGATAGGATGGATCGCAACGGTCCGATCGATCATCGCCGATCGGGATCATGGCTTGGATCGATCGCAACCTTCGGATCGATCGCAATGGTTTGATTGATCATCGCCGATCGGGATCATGGCTTGGATTGATCGCAACCATCGGATCATCACCGATTGGATGGATCGCAACGATCCGATTGATCATCGCCGATCAGGATCATGGCTTGGATCGATCGCAACCATCGGATCGGCGTCGATCGGATCGATCGCAATGGTCCGATCGATCATCGCCGATCGGGATCACGGCTTGGATCGATCGCAACCTTCGGATCGTCGTCGATCGGATCGATCGCAACGGTTCGATCGATCATCGCCGATCGGGATCATGTCTTAGATCGATCGCAACATTTGATCGTCGTCGATCCTATGGTTCGCAACGGTCCGATCGATCATTGCCGATCGGGATCATGGCCTGGATCGATCGCAACTGTTGGATCATCGCAGATCGAATGGATCGCAACGGTCCGATCGATCATCGCCGATCGGGACCTTGGCTTGGATCGATCACAAACGTTGGATCGTCGCCGATTGGATGGATCGCAATGGTCCCCGATCGATCATCGTCGATCGGGATCATGGCTTGGATCGATCGCAACCGTCGGATCATCACCGATAGGATGGATCGCAACGGTCCGATCGATCATCGCCGATCAGGATCATGGCTTGGATCGATCGCAACCATCGGATAGTCGCCGATTGGATTGATCGCAACGGTCCGATCGATCAACGCCGATCGGGATCATGGCTTGGATCGATTGCAACCGTCGGATCATCGCCGATCGGATGGATCGCAACGGTCCGATCAATCATTGCTGATCGAGATCATGGCTTAGATCGATCGCAACCGTCAAATCATTGCCGATCGGATGGATCACAATGGTCCGATGGATCATCACCGATCGGGATCATTGATCGGATCGATCGCAATCATCGGATCGTCGCCGATCGGATCGATCGCAACGGTCTGATCAATCATCGTCGGTCGGAATCATGGCTTGGATCACCATTGGATCATCACCGATTGGGTGGATCGCACGGTCTGATCGATCATCACCGATCAGGATGATGGCTTGGATCAATGGCAACCGTTGGATCATCGCCGATCGGATGGATCGCAATGGCCCGATCGACCATCGCCGATCAGGATCATGGCTTGGATCGATCGCAACCTTCGGATCGTCGTCGATCGGATGGATCGCAATGGTCCGATCTATCATCGCTGATCAGGATTATGGCTTGGATCGATCGTAACCGTTGGATCATCGCCGATTGGGTGGATTGCAACGGTACGATCGATCATCGCCGATCGGGATCATGGCTTGGATCGATCGCAACCATCGGATCGTCGCCGATCGGATCGATCACAACGGTCTGATCGATCATCATCGATTGGGATCATGTCTTGGATCGATCGCAACCATCGGATCGTCCCTGATAGGATGGATCGCAATAGTCCGATCGATCATCGCCGATCGGGATCATGGATTGGATCGATCACAACCGTCGGATAGTCACCGATCGGATTGATCACAACGGTCTGATCAATCATCGCCGATCGAGATCATGGCTTGGATCGATCGTAACCTTCGGATCGTCGCTGATCAGATCAATTGCAACGGTCCGATCGATCATCGCCGATTGAGATCATGTCTTAGATCGATCGCAACCGTTTGATCGTTGCTGATCCTATGGTTCGCAACGGTCCGATCGATCATTGCCGATCGGGATCATGGCCTGGATCGATCGTAACTATCGGATCATCGCAGATCGAATGGATCGCAACGGTCCGATCGATCATCGCCGATCGGGATCTTGGCTTGGATCGATCGCAAACGTTGGATCGTTGCCGATTGGATGGATCGCAATGGTCCCCGATCGATCATCGCCGATCGGGATCAAGGCTTGGATCGATCGCAACCATTGGATCATCACCGATAGGATGGATCGCAATGGTTCGATCGATCATCGCCGATCGGATCATGACTTAGATCGATCGCAACCATCGGATAGTCACCGATTGGATTAATCGCAACGGTCTGATCGATCAATGCCGATCGGGATCATGGCTTGGATCGATCGCAACCGTCGGATCATCATCGATCGGATGGATCGCAATGGTCCGTTCGATCATTGCTGATTGGGATCACGGCTTAGATCGATGGCAACCATCGGATTGTCTCTGATCGGATGGATCGCAACGGTCTGATCGATCATCATCGATCGGGATCATCGATCAGATCGATCGCAATCGTCGGATAGTCGTCGATCGGATCGATCGCAACGGTCCGATCGATCATCATCGGTCGGGATCATGGCTTGGATCGATCGCAACCATCGGATCGTCGCCGATTGGATGGATCGCAACGGTCCGATTGATCATCACCGATCGGGATGATGGCTTGGATCAATGGCAACCATCGGATCATCGCCGATCGGATGGATCGCAACGGCTCGATCGACCATCGCCGATCAGGATCATGGCTTGGATCGATCGCAACCGTCGGATCGTCACCGATCAGATGGATCGCAATGGTCCAATCGATCATTGCTGATTAGGATTATGGCTTGGATCGATTACAACCATCGGATCGTCGCCGATTGGGTGGATCGCAATGGTCCGATCGATCATCGCCTATCGGGATCATGGCTTAGATCGATCGCAACCATCAGATCGTCGCCGATCGGATCGATCGCAATGGTCCGATCGATCATTGCTGATCGGGATCATGGCTTGGATCGATAGTAACCGTCGGATCGTCGCCGATAGGATGGATCACAATGGTCCGATCGATCATCGCCGATCGGGATCATGGCTAGGATCGATCGTAACTTCGGATCATCGCCGATTGGATCGATCGCAATGGTCCGACCGATCATCGCCGATCGGGATCATGGCTTGGATCGATTGCAACCGTCGGATCGTCACCGATAGGATGGATCGCAATGGTCCGATCGATCATCGCCGATCTGGATCATGGCTTGGATTGATCGCAATCGTCGGATCATCGCTGATTGGATGGATCGCAACGATCCGATCGATCATCGCCGATCGGGATCATGGCTTGGATCGATCGCAATCATCGGATCGTCGTCGATCGGATCGATCACAATGGTCCGATCGATCATCGCCGATCGGGATCAAGGCTTGGATCGATCGCAACCGTTGGATTGTCACCGATCGGATGGATCGCAATGGTCTGATCGATCATCGCCGATCAGGATCATGGCTTGGATCGATCACAACCATCGAATAGTCACTGATCGGATTGATCGCAACGGTTCGATCGATCATCGTCGATCGGGATCATGGCTTGGAAGATCGCAACCGTCGGATAGTCGCTGATCGGATTGATCGCAACGGTCGGATCGATCATTGCCGATCGGGATCATGGCTTGGATCGATCGCAACCATCGAAAAGTCGCCGATCGGATTGATCGCAACGGTCCGATCGATCATCGCCGATCGGGATCATGTCTTAGATCGATTGCAACCGTTGGATCGTCGCCAATTGGATGGTTCGCAACGGTCTGATCGATCATCACCAATCGGGATCATGGCCTGGATCGATCGCAACTGTTGGATCGTCGCAGATCGAATGGATCGCAACGATCCGATCGATCATTGCCGATCGGGATCATGGCTTGGATCGATCGCAATCGTCGGATCATCACCGATCGGATCGATCGCAATGGTTCGATCGATCATCGCCGATCGAGATCATGGCTTGGATCGATCGCAACCATTGGATCGTCACTGATAGGATGGATCGCAACGGTCTGATCGATCATCGCATATCGGGATCATGGGTTGGATCGATCGCAACCGTCGGATAGTCGCTGATTGGATTGATCGCAATGGTCCAATCGATCATCGCCGATCGGGATCATGGCTTGGATCGATTGCAACCATAGGATAGTCGATGATCAGATTGATCACAACGGCCGGATCAATCATCGTCGATCGGATCATGGCTTGGATCGATCGCAACCATCGAAAAGTCACTGATTGGATTGATCGCAATGGTCCGATCGATCATCGCCGATCGAGATCATGTCTTAGATCGATCGCAACCGTCGGATCATCGCCGATCGGGATCATGGCTTGGATCGATCGCAACCGTTGGATTGTCACCGATAGGATGGATCACAATGGTTTGATCGATCATCGCCGATCGGGATCATGGACTGGATCGATCGCAACCGTCGGATAGTCGCTGATCGGATTGATCGCAACGGTCCGATCGATCATCGCCGATCGGGATCATGGCTTGGATCGATCGCAACCATCGGATAGTCGCTGATCGGATTGATCGCAATGGTCGGATCGATCATCGCCGATCAGGATCATGGCTTGGATCGATCGCAACCTTTGGAAAGTCACTGATCGGATTGATCGCAATGGTCCGATCGATCATCGCCGATCGGGATCATGTCTTAGATCGATCGCAACCATCAGATCATCCTCGATCGGATGGTTCGCAATGGTCCGATCGATCATCACCGATCGGGATCATGGCCTGGATCGATCGCAACTATCGGATCATCGCAGATCGAATGGATCGCAATGGTCCGATCGATCATCGCCGATCGGGATCTTGGCTTGGATCGATCGCAAACGTCGGATCGTCACCGATTGGATGGATCACAATGGTCCCCGATCGATCATCGCCAATCGAGATCATGGCTTGGATCGATCGCAATCATCGGATCGTCACCGATAGGATGGATCGCAACGATCCGATCGATCATCGTCGATCAGGGTCATGACTTGGATTGATCGCAACCGTTGGATAGTCGCCGATTGGATTGATCACAACGGTCCAATCGATCAACGCCGATCGGGATCATGGCTTGGATCGATCGCAACCGTCGGATCATCACCAATCGGATGGATCGCAACGGTCCGATCGATCATTGCTGATCGGGATCATGGCATAGATCGATCACAACCATCGGATCGTCGCCGATCGGATGGATCGCAATGGTTCGATCGATCATCGCCGATCAGGATCATCGATCGGATCGATCGCAATCGTCGGATCGTCGCCGATCGGATCGATCGCAATGGTCTGATCGATCATCATCGGCCGAGATCATGGCTTGGATCGATCGCAACCGTCGGATCATCGCCGATTGGGTGGATCGCAACGGTCCGATCGATCATCATAGATCAGGATGATGGCTTGGATCAATGGCAACCATCGGATCATCGCTGATCGGATGGATCACAACGGCTCGATCGACCATCGCCGATCAGGATCATGGCTTGGATCGATCGCAACCTTGGATCATCGCCGATCGGATGGATTGCAACGGTCCGATCTATCATCGCTGATCAGGATTATGGCTTGGATCGATCGCAACCGTCGGATCGTCACCTAATGGGTGGATCACAACGGTCCGATCGATCATCGCCGATCGGGATCATCTCTTGGATCGATCGCAACCGTCGGATCGTCACCGATCAGATTGATAGCAACGGTCCGATCGATCATCGCCGATCGGGATCATGACTTGGATCGATCGCAACCTTCGGATCGTCACCGTTCGGATTGATCGCAATGGTCCAATCGATCATCGCCGATCGGGATCATGTCTTAGATCGATCGCAATCGTCGGATCGTCGCCGATCGGATGGTTCAAAACGGTTCGATTGATCATCGCCGATCGAGATCATGGCCTTGATCGATCGCAAATGTCGGATCATCGCAGATCGAATGGATCGCAACGGTCTGATCGATCATCGCCGATCGGGATCTTGGCTTTGATCGATCGCAAATGTCGAATCGTCGCCGATTGGATGGATCGCAATGGTCCCCGATCGATCATCGCCGATCGGGATCATGGCTTGGATCGATCGCAACCATCGGATCATCACCGATAGGATGGATCGCAATGGTCCCCGATCGATCATCGCCGATCGGGATCATGGCTTGGATCGATCGCAACCATCGGATTGTCACCAATAGGATGGATCGCAACGGTCCGATCGATCATCGCTGATCAGGATCATGGCTTGGATCGATCGCAACAGTCGGATAGTCGCCGATTGGATTGATCGCAACGGTCTGATCGATCAACGCCGATCGAGATCATGGCTTGGATCGATCGCAACTATCGGATCATCGCCGATCGGATGGATCACAATGGCCTGATCGATCATTGCTGATCGGGATCATGGCTTAGATCGATCATTGCTGATTGGGATCATCGATCGAATCGATCGCAATCGTCGGATAGTCACAGATCGGATCGATCGCAACGGTCCGATCGATCATCGTCGGTCGGGATAATGGCTTGGATCGATCGCAACCATCGGATCGTCGCCGATTGGGTGGATTGCAACGGTCCGATCGATCATCACCGATCAGGATGATGGCTTTGATCAATGGCAATCGTCGGATCATCGCCGATCGGATGGATCGCAACGGCCCGATCGACCATCGCCGATCAGGATCATGGCTTGGATCGATCGCAACCGTCGGATCGTCGTCGATCGGATGGATCGCAATGGTCCGATCGATCATTACTGATTAGGATTATGGCTTAGATCGATCGCAACCATCGGATCATCGCTGATTGGGTGGATCGCAACGGTCCGATCGATCATCGCCAATCGGGATCATGGCTTGGATCGATCGCAACCATCGGATCATCGCCGATCGGATCGTTCGCAACGGTCCGATCGATCATCGCCGATCGGGATCATGGCTTGGATCGATCGCAACCGTCGGATCATCGCCGATAGGATGGGTCGCAACGGTCCGATCGATCATCGCCGATCGGGATCATGGCTTGGATCGATCGCAACCTTCGGATCGTCGCCGATCGGATCAATCGCAATGGTCCGACCGATCATCGCCGATCGGGATCATGGCTTGGATCGATTGCAACCATCGGATCGTCACTAATAGGATGGATCGCAACAGTCCGATCGATCATCGTCGATCAGGATCATGGCTTGGATTGATTGCAACCATCGTATCATCGCCGATTGGATGGATCACAATGATCCGATCGATCATCGCCGATCGGATCATGGCTTCGATCGATCACAACCGTCGGATCGATCGCAATGGTTCGATCGATCATCGCCGATCGGGATCATGGCTTGGATCGATCACAACCGCCAGATAGTCACTGATCGGATTGATCGCAATGGTCCGATCGATCATCGCCGATCGGGATCATGGCTTGGATCGATCGCAACCGTCGAATAGTCGCTGATCGGATTGATTGCAACGGTCGGATCGATCATCGCCGATCGGGATCATGGCTTGGATCGATCGCAACCATCGGAAAGTCGCCGATTGGATTGATCGCAATGGTCCGATCGATCATCGCCGATCGGGATCATGGCTTGGATCGATCGCAACCATCGGAAAGTCACCGATTGGATTGATCGCAATGGTCCGATCGATCATCGCCGATCGGGATCATGTCTTAGATCTATTGCAACCATCGGATCATCGCCGATCAGATGGTTCGCAATGGTCCGATCGATCATCACCGATCGGGATCATGGCCTGGATCGATCGCAAGTATCGGATCGTCGCAGATCGAATGGATCGCAATGGTCCGATCAATCATCGCCGATCGGGATCATGGCTTGGATCAATCGCAACCGTCAGATCGTCACCGATCGGATCGATCACTATGGTCCGATCGATCATCGCCGATCGGGATCATGGCTTGGATCGATCGCAACCGTTGGATCGTCATTGATAGGATGGATCGCAACGGCCTGATCAATCATCGCTGATCAGGATCATGGCTTGGATCGATCGCAACCGTCGGATAGTCGCTGATCAGATTGATCGCAATGGTCTGATTGATCATCGCCGATCGGGATCATGGATTGGATCGATCGCAATCGTCGGATAGTTGCTGATTGGATTGATCGCAATGGTCGGATCGATCATCGCCGATCGGGATCATGGCTTGGATTGATCGCAACCATCGGAAAGTCGCTGATCGGATTGATCGCAATGGTCCGATCGATCATCGCCGATCGGGATCATGTCTTAGATCGATCGCAACCGTTGGATCGTCACCGATCGGATGGTTCGCAACGGTCTGATCGATCATCACCGATCGGGATCATGGCCTGGATCGATCGCAACTATCGGATCATCGCAGATTGAATGGATCACAATGGTCCGATCGATCATCGCCAATCGGGATCTTGGCTTGGATCGATCGCAAACGTCGGATCGTCGCCGATTGGATGGATCACAATGGTCCCCGATCGATCATCGCCGATCGGGATCATGGCTTGGATCGATCGCAACCGTCGGATCGTCACCGATAGGATGGATCGCAACGGTCCGATCGATCATCGCCGATCAGAATCATGGCTTGGATCGATCGCAACCGTTGGATAGTCGTCGATTGGATTGATCGCAATGGTCCGATCAATCAACGCTGATCAGGATCATGGCTTGGATCGATCGCAACCGTCGGATCATCGCCGATCGGATGGATTGCAACGGTCCGAACGATCATTTCTGATCGGGATCATGGCTTAGATCGATCGCAACCGTCGAATCTTCGCCAATCGGATGGATCGCAATGGTCCGATCGATCATCGCCGATCGGGATCATCGATCGGATCGATCGCAATCATTGGATCGTCGCTGATCGGATCGATCACAACGGTCCGATCGATCATCGTCGGTCGGGATCATGGCTTGGATCGATCGCAACCGTTGGATCATCGCCGATTGGGTGAATCGCAATGGTTCGATCGATCATCATAGATCAGGATGATGGCTTGGATCAATGACAACCATCGGATCATCACCGATCGGATGGATCGCAACGGCTCGATCGACCATCGCCGATCAGGATCATGGCTTGGATCGATCGTAACCTTTGAATCGTCGCCAATCGGATGGATCGCAACGGTTCGATCTATCATCGCTGATCAGGATTATGGCTTAGATTGATCGCAACCATCGGATCGTCGCCTAATGGGTGGATCGCAACGATCCGATCGATCATCGGCGATTGGGATCATGGCTTGGATCGATCGCAACCATCGGATCATCGCCGATCGGATCGATCGCAATGGTCCGATCGATCATCATCGATCGGGATCATGTCTTGGATCGATCGCAACCGTCGGATCGTCACCGATAAGATTGATCGCAATGGTTCGATCGATCATCGCCGATCGGGATCATGGCTTGGATCGATCGCAACCATCGGATAGTCGCCGATCAGATTGATAGCAATGGTCCGATCGATCATCGCCGATCAGGATCATGGCTTGGATCGATCGCAACCTTCGGATCGTCGCCGATCGGATCGATCGCAACGGTCCGATCGATCATCGCCGATCGGGATCTTGGCCTGGATCGATCGCAAATGTCGGATCGTCGCAGATCGAATGGATCGCAACGGTCCGATCGATCATCACCGATCGGGATCTTGGCTTGGATCGATTGCAAACGTCGGATCGTCACCGTTCGGATGGTTCGAAACGGTCCCCGATCGATCATCGCCGATCGGGATCATGGCTTGGATCGATTGCAACCATCGGATCGTCACCGATAGGATGGATCCCAATGATTCGATCGATCATCGCCGATTAGGATCATGGCATGGATCGATCGCAACCGTCAGATAGTCGCTGATTGGATTGATCGCAATGGTCCAATTAATCAACGCCGATCGGGATCATGGCTTGGATCGATCGCAACTATCGGATCATCGCCGATCGGATGGATTGCAACGGTCCGATCGATCATTGCTGATCGGGATCATGGCTTAGATCGATCATTATCGATCGGGATCATCGATCGGATCAATCGCAATCGTCGGATCGTCGCAGATCGGATCGATCGCAACGGTCCGATCGATCATCGTCGGTCGGGATCATGGCTTGGATCGATCGCAACCGTCGGATCGTCGCCGATTGGGTGGATCGCAACGGTCTGATCGATCATCACCGATTGGGATGATGGCTTGGATCAATGGAAACCATTGGATCATCGTCGATTGGATGGATCGCAACGGCCCGATCGACCATCGTCGATCAGGATCATGGCTTGGATCGATCACAACCATCAGATCGTCGCCAATCGGATGGATAGCAATAGTCCGATCGATCATCACCGATCGGGATCATCGATCGGATCGATCATAATCATCGGATCATCGCCGATCGGATCGATCACAACGGTCCGATCGACCATCATCGATCGGGATCATGTCTTAGATCGATCGCAACCGTCGGATCATCACCGATCGGATGGTTCGCAATGGTCCGATCGATTATCGCCGATCGGGATCATGGCTTGGATCGATCGCAACTATTGGATCGTCGCAGATCGAATGGATCACAACGGTCCGATCGATCATCACCGATCAGGATCTTGGCTTGGATCGATCGCAAACGTCGGATCGTCACCGATTGGATTGATCGTAATGGTCCCCGATCGATCATCGCCGATCGGGATTATGGCTTGGATTGATCGCAAACGTCGGATCGTCACCGATAGGATGGATCGCAATGGTCCGATCGATCATCGCCGATCAGGATCATGGCTTGGATCGATCGCAACAGTCGGATAGTCGATGATTGGATTGATCGCAACGGTCCGATCGATCAACGCCGATCGGGATCATGACTTGGATCGATCGCAACCGTTGGATCATCGCCGATCGGATGGATCGCAATGGTCAGATCGATCATTGCTGATCGGGATCATGGCTTAGATCGATCGCAACCGTCGGATCATCACCGATCGGATGGATCGCAACGGTCCAAGCAATCATCGCCGATCGGGATCATCGATCGGATCGATCGCAATCATCGGATCATTGCCGATCGGATCGATTGCAACGGTCCGATCGATCATCGTCGGTCGGGATCATGGCTTGGATCGATTGCAACCGTCGGATTGTCACCGATCGGGTGGATCGCAATGGTCCGATCAATCATCACCGATCAGGATGATGGCTTAGATCAATGGCAACCGTCTGATCATCGCCAATCGGATGGATCGCAATGGCCCGATCGACCATAGCCGATCAGGATCATGGCTTGGATCGATCGTAACCTTCGGATCATCGTCGATCGGATAGATCGCAACGGTCCGATCTATCATCGCTGATCAGGATTATGGCTTGGATCGATCGCAACCGTCGGATCGTCGCCGATTGGGTGGATCGCAACGGTCCGATCGATCATCGCCGATCGGGATCATGGCTTGGATCGATCGCAACCATCGGATTGTCACCGATCGGATCGATCGCAATGGTCCGATCGATCATTGCCGATCGGGATTATGTCTTGGATCGATCTTAACCATCGGATCATCACCGATAGGATGGATCACAACGGTCCGATCGATCATCGCCGATCGGGATCATGGCTTGGATCGATCGCAACCGTCGGATAGTCGCCGATCGGATTGATCGCAACGGTCCAATCAATCATCGTCGATCGAGATCATGGCTTGGATCGATCGCAACCTTCGGATCGTCGCCGATCGGATCGATCGCAACGGTCCGATCGATCATCGCCGATCAGGATCATGTCTTAGATCGATCACAATCGTCGGATCGTCGCCGATCGGATGGTTCGTAATGGTCTGATCGATCATCACCGATCAGGATCATGGCCTGAATCGATCGCAAATTTTGGATCATCGCAGATCGAATGGATCGCAACGGTCCGATCGATCATCGTCGATCGGGATCTTGGCTTGGATCGATCGCAAACATCGAATCGTCGCTGATTGGATGGATTGCAATGGTCCCCAATCGATCATCGCTGATCGGGATCATGGCTTGGATCGATCGCAACCGTCGGATCGTCACTGATAGGATGGATCGCAATGGTCCGATCGATCATCGCCGATTAGGATCATGGCTGGATCGATCGCAACCATTGGAAAGTCACCGATTGGATTGATCGTAACGGTCCGATCGATCAATGCCGATCGGGATCATGGCTTGGATCGATCACAACCATCGGATCATCGCCGATCGGATGGATCGCAACGGTCCGATCGATCATTGCTGATCGGGATTATGGCTTAGATCGATCGCAACCGTCGGATCATCACCGATCGGATGGATCGCAACGGTCTGATCGATCATCACCGATCTGGATTATCGATCGGATCGATCGCAATCATCGTATCATCGCCGATCAAATCGATCGCAACGGTCCGATTGATCATCGTCGATCGGGATCATGGCTTGGATCGATCGCAATCATCGGATCGTCGCCGATTGGGTAGATCGCAATGGTCCGATCGATCATCATCGATCGGGATGATGGCTTGGATCAATGGCAACCGTCAGATCATCGTCAATCGGATGGATCGCAATGGCCCGATCGACCATCGCCGATCAGGATCATGGCTTGGATCGATCGCAACCGTCGGATTGTCGTCGATCGGATGGATCACAACGGTCTGATCGATCATCGCTGATTAGGATTATGGCTTGGATCAATCGCAACCGTCGGATCGTTGCCGATTGGGTGGATCGGAATGGTCCGATCGATCATTGCCGATCGGGATCATGGCTTGGATTGATCGCAACCATCGGATCATCGTCGATCGGATCGATCGCAACGGTCCGATCGTTCATCGCCGATCGGGATCATGGCTTGGATCGATCGCAACCATCGGATCGTCACCGATAGGATGGATCACAACAGTCCGATCGATCATCGCCAATCGGGATCATGGCTTGGATCGATCGCAACCGTCGGATAGTCGCCGATCAGATTGATCGCAACGGTCCGATCGATCATCACCGATCGGGATCATGGCTTGGATCGATCGCAACCTTCGTATCGTCGCCGATCGGATCGATCGCAACGGTCCGACCGATCATCACCGATTGGGATCATGGCTTGGATCGATCGCAACCATCGGATCATCGCCGATAGGATGGATCGCAACGGTATGATCGATCATCGCCAATCGGGATCATGGCTTGGATCGATCGCAACCATCGGATGGTTGCCGATCGGATTGATCGCAATGGTCCGATCGATCATCGCCGATCAGGATCATGGCTTAGATCGATCGCAACTTTCAGATCGTCACCGATCGGATGGATCGCAACGGTCCGATCGATCATCGCCGATCCGGATCATGCCTTGGATCGATTGTAACCATCGAAAAGTCACCGATCGGATTGATCGCAACGGTCTGATCGATCATCGCCGATCGGGATCATGGCTTAGATCGATCGCAACCGTCAGATTGTCGCCGATCGGATGGATCGCAATGGTCCGATCGATCATCGCCGATCAGGATCATGGCTTAGATCGATCGCAACCGTCGGATCGTCGCAGATCGAATGGATCGCAACGGTCCGATCGATCATCGCCGATTGAGATCTTGGCTTGGATCGATTGCAAACGTCGGATCATCGCCGATTGGATGGATTGCAATGGTCCCCGATCGATCATCGCCGATCGGGATCATGGCTTGGATCGATCGCAACCGTTGGATTATCGCCGATCGAAAGGATCACAATGGTTCGATCGATCATCACCGATCGGGATTATGGCTTGAATCGATCGCAACCATCGGATTGTCACCGATCGGATTGATCGCAATGGTCCGATCGATCATCGCCTATCGGGATCGTGGCTTGGATCGATCGCAACCGTTGGATCGTCGCCTCCATAAGAAATCCCAAGCACATCCCAAAACAAGATGAAGAATAAAGTCCATAAGAAATCCATAAAACTGAAATTATTGTGACATCATTGGGTGATCATAACTAGAAGAGCAATTTGCTGAAGTTAAAAAGCCTACTCCTTTATTCAAGTGCCTCGCATGAGTGAATTCGGATTCAATACGTCAAATTGGGGTTAACTTGAAAAATGAAGTCTTTCACAAAGAGGCAAGGAGTCTTTGTCATAGGGCATAGGGCAGCTGTTTCCCGGTCTTAGGGCATGCCGTGTCGTCGGCCTTAATTTGGACTTGGGATGGGATTTGAAAATTTTGATTTTAAATAATAATAATGGATAATAAGATTTACATAGGAATGTGCTATTTATTTATTGATTCAAATTTTAGCAATTTAGTTGATAAGTTTCTAAGAATATATGAAAATCATCAGCATAGCAAAGAATTTTTTTGATCGTTCAATGCCTTCTTTTATTTACCTCTGCTATCTTTGGACTCAACTTCTGTGTTTTTCTACTCTCCTACCATCATCTCTTTCCCAGCCCCATCAAAAGAGCCCCTGTCTTCACCTCCTCCCCAGGACCACACTCCCATCATGATAGCACCTATATAAAAATGGTAAGAACGAACAGCTCCACTGTAATCCATAAGAATGGAAAATAGCGACGTATTTTTGCATCACTAAATTGCGACGAAATTGCGACGCCTAAGCGACAAAAACAAATAGCGACGCCAAAAAATGTATCGCTAAATAGCGATGCATTAGCGACGCAAAAAATCAAAAATTAAAAAATTCATTAATTTAGCGACACGATAATTGCGTTGCTATTTAGCGATAAATTATCGACGCATATAATAAAAAAATTAATTTTTAATTTAGCGATGCTAATAATGTGTCACTATTTAGCGACTCAATATTTGCATCGCTAAATAGTGACGCAATAAATCAAACATTTAAAAAATCTTTAATTTAACGCCACAATATTTGCATCAATATTTAGCGACGCAATAAAACATAAATTAAAAAAAATTATTAATTTAGCGATGCAATATTTGCGTCTCTATTTAGCGAAGCATTAGCGACGCATGTACCCATAAAAATTTTTTAAAAAATTAATTTTTAATTTAGCGATACAATAAACCAGAAATTTAAAAAAAATTATTAATTTAGCGATGCATGTACCCATAAAAATTAAAAAAATTAATTTTAAATTTAGCGACGCATTTGCGATGCAATTAACCAGAAATTAAAAAAAAAATCATTAATTTAGCGATGCATGTACCCATAAAATTTTTTAAAATATTAATTTTTAATTTAGCGATGCATTAGCAATGCAATAAACTGGAAATTAAAAAAAAATATTAATTTAGCGATGCATATACCCATAAAAATTAAAAAAAATTAATTTTTAATTTAGCGATGCATTAGCGATGCAACTAACTATAAATTAAAATAAAATCATAATTTAGCGACACAATATTTGCGTCGCTATTTAATGACGCATGTACCCATAAAAATTAAAAAAATTAATTTTTAAATTAGCAACGCATTAGCGACGCAATAAACATGTGCGGAATGAAAACAAACAAAACATTTCGTAAATCGACCAATACGACTTGAATGCCTTGTGGTGTGGCTAAATTGTCCATTGCTTCTGGTTCAATCTCTACTGCTGATTGATGAATAACTTCTCTTGATGTCTTCCAGCCACCGGCAGCTTGAATAATCTCTCCTAAAACTAGGTCTCCATGTTCAAATGTTGAATCTAGCAGCACATCAAGCGGGGTACAACTTTTTTGGTTCATAGAGTTAACATCAATTCCTTGTTTGTCCAACAAGAACTTTATGACCTGCCAATGAGAAAGATACTTGTCACGCTAATGTTTTAGATTTAAGAAGACAAAAAGGAAAGTCATACATTATATACATACATGAAATTATTTCCTAGCAACGGCAAGATGCAATATGGTGTTTCCCTTCTCATCCTTCTCGTTTAGGAGCTGACCATCATTCAATTTTTCTACCAAGAACTCAATAGCTTGATAATAGTTTGATCTCACAACCAAATGAAGGATCGTGTCCCCACGAGATGTCACCGCTTGCATAGACTCTTGGCAAGCATCACTTAGTTCTCTTAGGACATCAATCCTCCCTTTGATCGCCGCTGTGTGGATTAGCATGAGCCCATCTTTGTCTACGATGAGGCAAAGTTCAGAGCCCACCTTCAACAGCTCTTTCACCACGGAGAGATGGCCCTTAGCCGAAGCTAAGTGCAAGGGAGAGAGGCCTTGCTCATTCAGGTCCCGAGCAAGCTCCGGCCTTTGGTTGAGGATTTGCCTAATAAAATCAGCATGTCCTAATAGAGAAGCTGTGTGTAGAGGATTATCGATGGGGAAAGGGAGGATGGTCAATCTGTTAAGGAGAAGGCTGTCTCTTTGAAGAAGTTGGTTGAGTGCGTCCACGTTTCCGATGCGAGATGCTTCTTCAAGCTCAGGATCCATGAATTTCCATCCAAATGTATTTGAGCTTAAAAAAAAAGGAAAAAGAGCTAGAGAAGGAATTAATTTTAAATTTAATGATGCATTAGCGATGCAATTAACCAGAAATTAAAAAAATATTATTATTTAGCGATGTAATATTTGCATCGCTATTTAGCGATGCATTAGCAACGCATGTACCCATAAAAATTAAAAAAATTAATTTTTAATTTAGGGATGCAATAAACCAGAAATTTAAAAAATAATTAATTTAACGACGCATTAGCGACGCATGTACTCATAAAAATTTAAAAAATTTAATTTTTAATTTAGCGATGTATTAGCGACGCAATTAACCAGAAATTAAAAAAATCATTAACTTAGCGATGCAATATTTGCGTCGCTATTTAGCGACGCATTAGCGACGCATGTACCAATAAAAATTAAAAAAAAAATTAATTTTTAAATTAGCAACGCATTAGCGATGCAATAAATGAGAAATTAAAAAAATCATTAATTTAGCGACGCATTAGTGATGCATGTAGAAAAAAAATTTAAAAAAATTAATTTTTAATTTAACGACGCATTAGGGACGCAATAAACTAGAAATTAAAAAAATCGTTAATTTAGCGATGCATTAGCGATGCAAATACCCAAAAAAAAAATTTTAAAAATAATTTTAATTAAGCGACGCATTAGCGATGCAATAAACTAGAAATTAATAAAAAATCATAAATTTAGCGATGCAATATTTGCGTCGATATTTAGCGATGCATTAGTGACGCATGTACCCATAAAAATTAAAAAAGAAATTAATTTTTAATTTAGCGATGCAATAAACTAGAAATTAAAAAAAATTATTAATTTAGCGATGCATGTACCCATAAAAATTTAAATTTTTTTTGATTTAGTGATGCAATTAACCAGAAATTAAAAAACATTAATTTAGCGATGCAATATTTGCATCACTATTTAGCAACGCCTTAGCGACGCATGTACCTATAAAAATTTAAAAAAAATTTATTTAGCGATGCAATTATAGCGATGCATTAGCGACACAAATACCCAAAAAAATTAATTTTTAATTTAACAATGTATTAGTGATGCAATTAACTAGAAATTAAAAATTCATTAATTTAGCGTTGCAATATTTGTGTCGCTATTTAGCAATGCCTTAGTGACGCATGTACCTATAAAAAAATTAATTTAGCGACGCATTAGTGACTCAATTATAGTGACGCATTAGCGACGCAAATACCCAAAAAAATTTAAAAAAAATTTAATTTTTAATTTAGCGACACATTAGCGACGCAATAAACTAGAAATTAAATTTTTTTTGTTAATTTAGCGATCCATTAGCGATGCATGTACCCATAAAAATTTAAAAAAAAATTAATTTTTAATTTAGCGATGCATTAGTGATGCAATAAATCAGAAATAAAAAAAAATTATTAATTTAGTGACGCATTAGCGACGTATGTACCCATAAAAATTTAAAAAATTTAATTTTAAATTTAGCAACGCATTAGCGATGCAATTAACCAGAAATTAAAAAAATTATTAATTTAGTGATGCAATATTTGCATCGCTATTTAGCGACGCATTAGCGACGCATGTACCCATAAAAATTAAAAAAAAAATAATTTTTAAATTATCGACACATTAGCGATGCAATAAATCAGAAATTAAAAAAATTATTAATTTAGCGATGCATTAGGGACGCATGTACCCATAATAATTATAAAAAAATTAATTTTTAATTTAGCGACGCAATAAACCAGAAATTAAAAAAAAATGTTAATTTAGCGATGCATTAGCGACGCATGTAGCAATAAAAATTAAAAAAATTAATTTTTAATTTAGAAATGCATTATCGATGCAATTAATAAGAAATTAAAAAATTTTGTTAATTTAGCGATGCATGTACCCATCATCGCCGATCGGGATTATGGCTTGGATCGATCGTAACCGTCGAATCATCGCCGATCGGATTGATCGCAATGGTCCGATCGATCATCGTCGATCGGGATCATGGCTTGGATCGATTGCAACCGTCGGATCGTCGTCGATCGGATGGATCGGAACGGTCCGATCGATCATCGCCAATCGGGATCATGGCTTGGATCGATCACAACCATCGGATCGTCGCCTCCATAAGAAATCCCAAGCACATCCCAAAACATAGATGAAGAATAAAGTCCATAATAAATCCATAGAACTGAAATTATTATGACATCATTGGGTGATCATAACTAGAAAAGCAATTTGCTGAAGTTAAAAAGCCTACTCCTTCTTGCATGAGTGAATTCAGATTCAATACGTCAAATTGGGGTTAACTTGAAAGATGAAGTCTTTCACAAAGAGGCAAGGAGTCTTTGTCATAGGGCATAGGGCAGCTGGTTCTCGGTCACAGGGCATGCCATGTCGTCGGCCTTAATTTGGACTTGGGATGGGATTTGAAAATTTTGATTTTAAATAATAATAATGGATAATAAGATTTACATAGGAATGTGCTATTTATTTATTGATTCAAATTTTAGCGATTTAGTTGATAAGCTTCTAAGAATATATTAAAATCATTAGCATAGCAAAGAATTTTTTTGATTGTTCAACGCCTTCTTTTATTTTCCTCTGCTCTCTTTGGACTCATCTTCTGTGTTTTTCTACTCTCCTACCATCGTCTCTTTCCCAGCCCCATCAAAGAGCTGCTGTCTTCACCTCCTCCCCAGGACCACACTCCCATCACGGTAGCATCTCTATAAAAATGGTAAGAACAAACAACCACTGTAATCCATAAGAATGGAAATAGCAATGCAATTTTGTGTCACTAAATTGCGACGAAATTGCGACACCTAAACAACAAAAACAAATAGCGATGCCATTAGAGACGCCAAAAAATGTGTTGCTAAATAGCGACGCATTAGCGATGCAAAAAATTAAAAAATTTAAAAAAATTATTAATATAGCGATGCAATAATTGCGTCGCTATTTAGCGATGCATTAGTGACGCATATATGTTGATCCATTCATTGATTTTGATGATTAATAAAGGAATTGAGTATATTTATTTGATTACTAATGGATTTTATAAGTGTTTCAGGACTTAAATTTATTTGATCAATTTAAAGGAATTAAGAAATGAATTTTGAATCAAATACAAATCAGAGATTTCAAAGTTTCAGAGCTTGGAGTCGACACCTAGAAAGTCTGGAGCCGACCCCATGGCCAATTCAATTTTAATCTGATTTTTGATAAAACCTGGAGCCGACACCTAGAGTTTCGGAGCTGACACCTAAGGTTTCGGAGACAACACTTACTGTGTCTAGAGCCGACTCCGATGCAGGAACAAAACGTTAATTTTCTGAGCATCCTGGAGCCGACACCTACAGTTTTCGGGAGCCAACACCTGACGACGGTGAGCCGACACTTACTTTTGCGGAGCCGACTCCACGACGAACTCAGATTTTACTATTTATGGAAAAACGATTCGGAGCCGACACCTGAAAAGCTGGAGCCGACTCCAACCCACCTGGACGAAAAATCAAAAATGCCAGATCAGCTCTAACGGTAATATTTTTGATTTCTGACATCTAACGGCTATTTTTTATGAATGGAAAATCCTTCCAGGTACACTCCAACGGCTAGATTTCCACCCAAAAATGAATCAAAGGAAAATCTATAAAACGGGAAAAACAACCGTTTGAAGGAGAGATATAGAAAATAGATAGACAAAGATCAAAATCAAAAATCCAAAAAGTCTAGAGCCTTATATCCAAGAGAGGAGTTTTCAAATTTAAAACCTTCCACTCCACAAAGCTCAAAGAAGAATCCAAGCCGTTCAAATAAAGAAAAATCGGAGGATTCTCAACTAGAAGAAAGAGACCAACTTTTCAATCTTCTCAACTGCATCTACTGTGAAGAATCGGAGCTGAGGCTTGATTCAACTCAGCAAGGAGAAGAGGAAAAGAAGAAAAGCTCAAAGCCAAACAACTTCAAACCAGGCTTTTCTAAACCTATTTACTTTTCTTTGAATATTTGCTCATTAAGGAGCTGTGAAAATTTGTAAAACATTCTTATTCTTGTTTGTGCCTAGTTCAATCAAAGGGGATTGAACTAGTGGAGGTTGTTAACCTCGGGTCAAGCTAGTTTTTCTTGAGTCTTGGGTTGTGTGCTGGTGAGCCCAAAAAACTGGCTGGGTTCGTTGTGATCCCGGGTAAAATAACAAGTTCGAGTTGTGAACTTGTAAAACAACTCGGCTGTAATCGAGGTGATTATAGTGTGGACCCAAGTAGGATATTGGGAGTGGACGTAGGTGTTGGATACACCGAACCACTATAAAATCTTTATGTTTGCCGTGCTTCCATTGACTCTATCTCTATCTCTGTTTTATTCGCTGTACTTTATATTTACATTGCATTTGTTTTCATTCATCTTAAGCAAACAATTTTTCAAGAGGCTAAATTTTTAAAGAACCCAATTCATCCCCCCCTCTTGGGTTATCATCTGGGCCAACAATATAACAAAAAATTTAAAAAAAAATTAATTTTTAATTTAGCGATGCTAATAATGCATCACTATTTAGCGACTCAATATTTGTGTCGCTAAATAGCAACACAATAAAACATAAATTAAAAAAAAATCATTAATTTAACGTCGCAATATTTGCATCACTATTTAGCAACGCATTAGCGACGCAAATACCCAAAAAAAATTAATTTTTAATTTAGCAAAATGCATCGCTAAATTAATGATTTTTTAATTTTTAATTTATTGCACCGCTAATGCATCGCTAAATTAAAAATTAATTTTTTTTAAAATTTTATGGGTACATGCATCGCTAAATAGCGACGCAAATATTGCATCGCTAAATTAACGATTTTATTTAATTTCTAGTTTATTGCATCGCTAATGTGTCTCTAATTAAAAATTAAAATTTTTTTATTTTTTTCAGTATTTGCATCGCCAATGCATCGCTAAATAGTGACGCAAATGTTGCGTCGCTAAATTAACAAATTTTTAAAATTTTTGATTTATTGCTTCAATATTTGCGTCGTAGCGACGCAAATATTGAGTCTCTAAATAGCGACGCATTATTAGCGTTGCTAAATTAAAAATTAATTTTTTTAATTTTTTATTATATGCGTTGCTAATGCATCGCTAAATAGCGACACAATTATTGGGTCACTATATTAACGAATTTTTTAATTTTTTGATTTTTTGCATCGCTAATGCGTCGCTATTTAGCGATGCATTTTTTTGGGGTCGCTATTTGTTTTTGTCGCTTAGGCGTCGCAATTTCGTCACAATTTAGTAACGCAAAAATACATTGCTAAAAATGCGTCACTATTTTTCATTCTTATGGATTACAATGGGGCTGTTCGTTCTTACCATTTTTATAGAGGTGCTACCGTGATGGGAGTGTGGTCCTGGGGAGGAGGTGAAGACAGCAGCTCTTTTTATGGGGCTGGGAAAGAGATGATGGTAGGAGAGTAGAAAAACACAGAAGATGAGTCCAAAGATAGCAGAGGAAAATAAAAGAAGGCGTTGAACGATCAAAAAAATTCTTTGCTATGCTGATGATTTTAATATATTCTTAGAAACTTATCAACTAAATTGCTAAAATTCGAATCAATAAATAAATAGCACATTCCTACGTAAATCTTATTATCCATTATTATTATTTAAAATAAAAATTTTCAATCCCATCCCAAGTCCAAATTAAGGCCGACGACATGGCATGCCCCATGACCGGGAACCAGCTGCCCTATGCCCTATGGCAAAGACTCCTTGCCTCTTTGTGAAAAACTTCATCTTTCAAGTCAACCCCAATTTGACGTATTGAATCTAAATTCACTCATTCGAGGCACTTGAATAGAGAAGGAGTAGGCTTTTTAACTTCAGCAAATTGCTCTTCTAGTTATGATCACCCAATGATGTCACAATAATTTCAGTTCTATGGATTTCTTATGGGCTTTATTCTTCATCTATGTTTTGGGATGTGCTTAGGATTTCTTATGGAGGAGATGATCCAACGGTTGCGATCGATCCAAGCCATGATCCTGATCGGCGATGATCGATCAAACCATTGCGATCGATCCGATCGGCGACGATCCGACGGTTGCGATCGATTAAAGCCATGATCCCGATCAGCGATGATCGATCGAACCATTGCGATCCATCCAATCGGCGATGATCCGACGGTTGCGACCGATCCAAGCCATGATCTCGATCGGCGATGATCGATCGGACCGTTGCGATCCATTCGATCAGCGGCGATCCGATAATTGCGATTGATCCAAGCCATGATCCCGATCGGCGATGATCGATAGGACAATTGCGATCCATTCATCGGCGACGATCTGACGGTTGCGATCGATCCAAGCCATGTTCCTGATCATCGATGATCGATCGGACCATTGCAATCCATCCGATCAGCGACGATCCGACGGTTGCGATCGATCCAAGCCATAATCCTAATCGGCGATGATCGATCTGACCATTGCGATCAATCCAATCGGCGATGATCCGATGGTTGTGATCGATCCAAACCATGATCCCGATCGGCGACGATCCGACGGTTACGATCGATCCAAGCCATGATCCCGATCGATGACGATCTGACGGTTGCGATCAATCCAAGCCATGATCTCGTTCGGCGATTATCGATCGGACCATTGCGATCCATCCGATCGGCGATGATCCGATGGTTGCGATCGATCCAAGCCATGATCCCGACCGTCGATGATCGATTGGACCATTGCGATCTATCCGATCGGTGACGATACGACGGTTGTGATCGATCCAAGCCATGATCCCAATCGGCGATGATCAATCGGATCATTGCAATCCATCCGATCGGCGATGATCCGATGGTTGCGATCGATCCAAGCAATGATCCCGATCGGTGATGATCGATCCGATAGTTGTGATCAATCCAATCGGTGATGATCCAACGATTGCGATCGATCAACACCATGATCCCGATCGACGATGATCGATCGAACCATTGCGATCAATCCGATCAGTGACGATCCAAGCCATGATCCCGATCAGCGATGATCGATCGGACCGTTGTGATCCATCCGATCGGCGACGATCCAACGGTTGCGATCAATGCAAGCCAGGATCCCGATCGGTGATGATCGGTAGGACCATTGTGTTGACCCAATTATTGATTTTGATGATTAACAAAACTATTTGAGTATAACATTTGAAGTTACTAATGATTTTGATTAAGTTTTTCAGTTTATGATATGATTTATTAATCAAAATTATAAGACAAATCAAGTTCTAGTTCGAATCTAATGTCAAGGTAAGATTGCAGACATTAGAGTCGACACATGGAATTGCAGAGTCGACTCCGAAAATTGGCACAGACTTAGAGTTGACTCCTGGACTGTTAGAGCCGACTCCAACAGAAAAGATAGAACGATGGTTTTTTCGGCCACAACTTAGAGTCGACTCCCGGACTGTTCGAGTCGACTCTAGAAGATTTTTGTGTCGACCCCAGAAAAGTCAGAGACGACTCCAGTTCAAGCGATTTGGGGATTTTCGATTTAGAGCCAACTCTAGAAAAGTTAGAGCCAACTCCAGAATGTCAGACGTGACTCTAGAACTATCAGAATGACTCTAAACTTTACTTTTATCTTTTTAATCCCAACGGCTATTACTATTTTTGGTTCTAATCCTTCTTACACTTGTTTCTAATGGATAGTTTTAAACTATTTATGGATTAAACTGATCTATAAGAAGGGGGTTTGCTGCATCCGAAAAAGAGAGAGACAAAAAGACAAGAATAGAGAAAAATCTTAGAAACCCATCAGAAAATCAAAAGAGAAAAGAGGGAAAATTTAAGAGGAAAGATTATACTGATTCCCCAAAAGAAAGAGAGAGATTCCATGCTTTCATAGCTCCATTTTGAAGAAATCTCAAGGAAAGAAACAAGCCCTAGTTTTCTAATCTTCGGAGCTTCAAGAGCATTCTAAAGGAAGATCCACCCAAGAGAAGAGAAGAAGCAAGCCACCAAGATCTGCAAATCAGGCTTTGATTCCTATCTCTTTATTTCGTGTTCTATTATTGTATATTTTCTCATTAGAGGAGCCTTTGTTTTGTAAAAACGATTATTGTTTGCTGGGTCAATCGAAAGATTGATTCCATTGAGGCTGTTAGCCTTGTGCAAGCAGTTTGCTTGTGGTGTAAGGTTTTGTGCTGGTGAGCCTTGAAAACCAGCTGGGTTCATTGTGCACCCGGAAAAATAACAAGTTCGAGTTGTGAGCTTGCAAAATAACTCTGCTGTAATCAGATTGATTATAGTGTGAACCCAAGAGATACTTGGGAGTAGACATAGGTGTAGGTACACCGAACCACTATAAAATCTCCTGTGTTTGCCGTGATTGTCTCATTATCTTTAATTCTCTATTTGTGAATATTCTATTTTAATTTGTGCGAATCTAAGTTTTTATTTCCGCTGGGGTTTATTTTCAAAAGAGTTTAAATTTTTAAAAAACCCAATTCACCCCCCCCTCTTCGGTTGCTATCTGGACCAACAATTGGTATCAGAGCTAGTGCTCATTTGATTTGATCTAACGATCAAGAGTCAAAGATCCACATGGCAGCTCAAGCTGGTTCATCTTTTTTCGAAGGTCAATCTACAAATAGACCACCCTTGTTTAATGGTTTAAACTATGGTTATTGGAAGGCTAGAATGAAAATTTTCATTCAAGCACTTGACTATGATCTATGGAGCATTATAGTCAATGGACCACACACATCCACTGCTAGAGTTAATGGCATGGAGATTCCTAAATCGGAAACAGAATGGGATGAACATGATAAAAAATTGGCACAACTTAATGCCAAAGCAATGAATGTTTTATACTGCTCATTAGATGCAAATGAATTCAATCGTATATCTATTTGCATTTCTGCTAAGAAAATCTGGGATAGACTTGAGGTTATCATGAGGGAACAAATCAAGTCAAGGAATCCAAGATTAACATGCTAGTTCATAAGTATGAATTGTTTAAGATGAATGCATGTGAATCTATTACTGATATGTTTACAAGATTTACTGATATAGTTAATGGTTTAAAAAGCCTTGGTAAATCTTATGATAATTCTGATCTTATGAGGAAGGTTTTACGTTCTTTGCCTAGGACTTGGGAAGCTAAAGTGACTGCAATACAAGAGGCAAAGGATCTAAGTACTCTACCCCTAGAAGAATTATTGGGATCCTTGATGACTCATGAGCTTCAAATTAAGCAACATGTTGATGATGATGAGTCAAAGAAGAAGAAGACTATGGCTCTTAAGATTTCTAAATATATGGAAGAGCCTCATGAATCTGAAGATGAAAGTGATGATGAGGACATGGCACTCATCACAAGAAAATTTAAAAGATTCATGAAGAAGAAGTTTGAAAAGAAAAAGCCCTTTGCAAGAAAAGATGAGGACAAGGGCAAAGAAAAAGAAGTTATTTGTTTTAAATGTAAGAAGCTGAGTCATTTTAAATATGAATGCCCACAACTAAAGAAAGGCATCCAAAAATTTAAAAAGAAGGCAATGATGGCCACATGGAGTGACTCGAAAGCTCAAGTTCCGAAGAGAAAGAAAAGAGTGAAATGGCAATCTATGCTTCATGACGGACAATGATGACGTAAGTCCGAGTTTTCTAGATGATTTTACTTTCGATGAATTGCATTGTGCTTTTTATGAATTAATGGATGATTTTGCAAACTTAAGTTCAAAGAACAAAGATCTGAAAAATCAAATGCAAATACTATCCTTAGAAAATGAAAAGCATGTTGTAGAAAAAAAAGTTTTGATGAAAGAAAATGAAAGCTTGAAAAATGAAGTTGATAGACTTAAACCTATAGTTGATAAATTTACTTTGAGCTCTATCAAACTTAATATGATTTTGGACAATCAAAAAGCTGTCTTTGATAAAGCTGGATTAGGATATAATCCACTTAAAAAGTAAAAATCTTTGAAAAATATTTTTATACATGCTGAAAAATCATCAAATATTACTTGTTTTAAATGTGAAAATAAAGGACATAAATCTTATATGTGTAAATCTCCACATAATAAAAGAAAGATGATTTAGGTTCCCAAAGGAACAATATTTAATGCATCTAACCATGAAGGACCCAAGAAGGCTTGGGTACCTAAAATTAAGACATAAATGTTTTGCAGGAGTGTCTTGCAGCCATCAGACTGAAAAGAAAATGGTACCTGGATAGTGGTTGCTCAAGACACATGACGGATGACAAAAATCAATTCATCACCCTTGAATCAAAAAGAGGTGGAGTAGTTACTTTTGGTGATAATGGTTAAGGCCATATCATAGGTATTGGTAAGATTCAAATTACTTCATCTACTCATATTGATAATGTTTTATATGTCGATGGACTTAAACATAATTTGATAGTATTAGCCAACTGTGTGATAAAAGTTTCAAAGTTTCCTTTGAAGCTTCTGTTTGCACTGTTACTAATCCCATTGATAATAGCATTATTCTTGTTGGTAAACGTTATGGCAATGTGTACTTAATTGATTTGAGTAATTTATCTCCAAGTAATCATTGCTTAGTTGCTAATAATGCTAAGATGAATGAGATTGGTTGGCTATGGCACCATAGATTAGGTCATGCAAGCACACACCTAATTTCTAAACTATTGAAAATGGATCTAGTTAAAGGTATTCCTAGCTTAAATTTTGAAAATAATCGAATATGTGATGCATGTCAGTTTGGAAAACAAACAAGAACTTCTTTCAAATCTAAGAATATTGTTTCAATTACTATGCCACTAGAGCTACTACACATGGACCTTTTTGGACCTACTAGAACCACAAGTCTAGGAGGAAAGAAATATGGTCTAGTGATAGTAGATGATTACTCTAGATTCACTTGGGTAATGTTTTTGGCTCATAAAGATGAGACTTTCTCAATATTCCTGAAATTCGTTAAGAAAGTCACAAATGAGAAAAACACTACCATAGTGTCTATTAGAAGTGATCATGGAACTGAATTTGAAAATCACTTATTTGAAAAATTCTGTTTTGAAAAAGGCATACATCATAACTTTTCAGCACCTATGACACCTCAACAAAATGGAGTTGTAGAAAGAAAGAATAGGACTTTAGAAGACATGGCCCGTACCATGCTATGTGAAAGCCAACTTCCAAAATATTTTTGGGCGGAAGCTATAAACACAGCATGTTACATCCTAAATAGAGCCCTGATTAGACCTATCCTTAAGAAGACTCCCTATGAACTATGGCATAATAGGAAACCAAATTTAGGTTATTTTCATGCATTTGGTTGTAAATGCTTTATTCATAACAATGGAAAGGACAATCTTGGGAAGTTTGATGCAAAGTCTGATGAAGGTATTTTCCTAGGATATTCTACATCTAGCAAGGCATATAGAGTATTTAATAAGAGAAGCTTAGTTGTAGAAGAATCCATTCATATAGTGTTTGATGAGTCTTTAGCATCAAGTTCAGATAAAATTGATGATGAGGAAGATACATCTTTGATTGAAAGAGGTATTGAAAAATTAAATGTATCTTCAGATCAAGAACCTGAAGCTAAGAATGATGACTCACCTAAGGATGATGGTATTGATACGGCTCATAATGATAAAGATCTACCTAGAGATTGGAGATATGCTTATGGTCATCCTAAAGACCTAATCATAGGTGATCCATCTCAAGGTGTAAGGACTAGATCATCAATGAGAAATATCAATAATCATCTTGCATTTGTATCTCATATAGAACCTAAAACTATAGAGGAAGCTGAGAAAGATAGTTATTGGATGTTAGCAATGCAGGAAGAGTTAAACCAATTCACTAGGAACCAAGTTTGGACCCTAGTAGACAGACCTAAAAACCACCCTATAATAGGATCTAAATGGGTTTTTAGAAATAAATTGGATGAAAATGGCTTGGTAATTAGAAATAAGGCTAGATTAGTTGCAAAGGGATATAATCAGGAAGAAGGTATAGATTTTGATGAAACCTTTGCACCTGTTGCTAGATTAGAAGCCATTAGGCTACTACTTGCATTTGCATGTCATATGAATTTCAACTTATTTCAAATGGATGTTAAAAGTGCATTTTTAAATGGTTTTATAAATGAGGAAGTTTATGTTGAACAACCTCCTGGTTTTGAAGATCATAAATTTCCAAACCACGTTTTCAAATTACACAAAGCACTTTATGGTTTAAAGAAAGCACCTAGAGCTTGGTATGATAGATTAAGTAAATTTTTAATTGAAAATGATTTTTTGAGAGGAAATGTTGATAAAACTTTGTTTTTAAAAAGAAAAGAAAAGGATTTATTAATTGTTCAAATTTACGTTGATGACATTATATTTGGTGCTACTAACAATCTCCTTTGTCAAGAATTTGCTAAGTTAATGCAGGAGAATTCGAGATGAGCATGATGGGAGAACTCAACTTCTTCCTTGGACTTCAAATCAAACAAGAGAAAGTGGGGATTTTCATCAACCAAACAAAGTACACAAAGGAAATACTCAAGAAGTTTGGTATGGAATCTGCTAAACCTCTTGGTACGCCAATGAGTCCCTCATGCAAGCTGGACAAGGATGAAGAAGGTAAGAAAGTAGATCAGAAGCATTACCGAGGTATGATCGGATCACTTCTTTACCTAACTGCAAGTAGGCCAGATATTATGTTTTCTGTTTTCCTATGTGCAAGATATCAATCTAATCCTAAGGAATCACATTTGATTGCTGTTAAAAGAATCTTTAGATACTTAAATGGAACTAAAAATGTAGGATTATGGTATTCTAGAGACTCAACCTTAAAATTGATTGCTTATTCTGATTCTGACTATGCTGGTTGTAAATTAGATAAAAAGAGTACAAGTGGGGCATGCCAACTTTTAGGAAGTAACTTAATCTCTTGGTTTAGCAAGAAGCAAAATTCGGTTGCATTATCCACTGCTGAGGCAGAGTATGTTGCAGCTGGAAGTTGCTGTGCTCAAATCCTTTGGATTAAGCGACAACTTGAAGATTATGGTATCACACTTGATAAAATTCCTATTAGATGTGATAACACTAGTGCCATCAATCTAACTAAGAATCCAATCCAACACTCTAGAACTAAACACATAGAAATTAGACATCACTTCATTAGAGAACATGTTTCCAACAATGATGTTTGTCTTGAATATGTTAATACTAATGATCAATTAGCTGATATTTTTACCAAACCATTAAGTGAGGAAAGATTCTGTTATCTTAGAGGAGAATTAGGAGTTTGTGATCCTTTAGAATGACTTACTGAAACTCTTAAGGACAACAACTATCTAGACTTCATTAATTTCTTGAGAATTCTCTATGTTCAATAAGGAAATCTATCTAGAAATTTGATTCATTGTTTCCCCAATTGATAAGGAACATTTATCTAGAATTTATTGATCAATTTGATTAGTTTTAGATCCTTGAAATTCAAATTTTTTCACTGAAACTATTGGAGTCGACACCTGCAGTTTGTGGAGTCGACACCTTCATATTTTGATGTTCTGTCTGGGCAATTAGAGCCGACACCTACTTCCGTAGAGCCGACTCTAATTCGGGCGCTGACAGTGTTCTAGTCCGGAGCGACACCTCGCTTTGCGGGAGTCGACTCTAAGTGGAACTAGGTCAAAATAAAAAGGCGGAGTCGACACCCAAACGAACCCTATCGTCTCCTAATCCTTTCTAAAGCCGTTCCAAACCGATTCCAACCCTCCAAACCCCTCAAATCTCTCAATAACTCATTCCAATCAATTCCTATGGCTCCTAAGAAGCGTGCTATCGTTGGTGGATCAACCGTTCCACGAAGCATCGCTCGATTCGTAGGCAACCCTCACCGTCTTCATCATCTGCCACCCAAGATGCTTCTCCACCTTCACCATCTTCTCCACGGGTAGATCAATTAGCGGGTAAGGCCATTACAACTGGAAGAAAAGTAGATTTCGATTTCTTTGCTTCGGAGGGCTTCGCTATTGGCCGATTATTGAAGGAAATGGATGGGAGAAAGTTTGTTTTGATGTTCCTACGTACCCTACCCTTGTGAGAGAATTCTACAATGATTTATGTAGAGGAGAGGGAGGTTTAGTGAGTTTTGTAAGAGGAACCAAAGTGATAATCACGGCCGAGACTCTTGGAAATTTATTGGAGATGCCTACTATTGGACTAGTTGAGTATCAACATGATGATAGAGGAGGTGCCCTATCTAGGATGTTAGGGAGAGAAGTATCTGAGTTTGAAGAAATCATGGCTAATCAACTAAATTTGGAACTCAGGTTACTTCATAATATTTGTGGAAGAATCTTGTTTCCTAAAATTGGAAGGTTTGAGTATGTCTCGGAGCGAGATATCTTGTTGATGGACTGTATCATTACTGGAAGGCCTGTTAATTTAGCTGGAATGATGATTGGCTATATGGCAGAAGCAACAACGAAGAAAGATCAACACTGCCATATGGTATGATTCTGACCTTAGTTTTTAGAAGCCAAGGTGTGCTAATAATGGATAATGAGCCACTAAGGAAATTAAGGCATACTGATTACTACAGTGTCTCTACAATTCACCGCATGGGCTTCAGAAAAGAGAATGATATTTGGATAAAAAGAGGACAAGAGACCAGAGCAGAGGAAGTTAGAGTTGAGGAGGCCAGAGCAGAGGATATTCTGGACCATCTACTGCTGGACCTTCAGAGGCTGGACCGAGCACTCATCCTTCACCTCCACATCAGTCAGCTTTGGTATCTGAAGATTTTCAGAGGAGCAGCTTGATCAGCTCAGAGCCCTACTGACTGAGCATGATTCGGAAATGAGAAGTGAAATGAAATTGATATCTGCTAAGCTTGACATGATAGTTTCTACTTTGGATAAATCAGTGAATACCATGTCATCTGAGCTTCAAAAGATTTTTGAAAGGCTAGAAGGGATAGCAGATGGATCAAGAGTCTATTTAGATGCTACTGGTCAGTTGAAGAAAGATATTAATGTTGCTGTCACTCAAATTGAAGCTTGTCTTGAAAAATTTAAGAAAGACCAAAAAGATGAGATTATGGAAATGATTGGTCATTTGAAGAAAATTGTTTACAAGCATGTTTGATTTTGATACCCTATCTTATCCTAGTTTGTATCTTAGGATTTCTAGCTTTCTTTACTTTGATAGCTTGTATCTAGGAATTTTGGTTTACTGTGAATATACTTGAATATGTTACTTTACTATGAATGTACTTGAATTAACACATGTAATGAATCTTGCATTGAAATACAATTATCCTTTTATTGCAAATTTGTCTATGCGAACCAATTACCATCTCTATGATTGAATGAACCAACAACCTCGCTCTGATAACCTTCTTTATTGTTTATTGCAAATTTATCTATGAGAACCAATTACCATCTCTATGATTGAATGAACCAACAACTCGCTCTGATAACCTTCTTTATTGTTTTTAAATTTACCTTATTGCTGATAACAAAAAAGGGGGAGAGAAAATTGTATATGCATAAAGGAAATAAGAATGGAAGAATATAAGATTAAAGGAATATAAGATTTCAATCAATTGGCATATCTAAAAAGGGGAGAGAAATTTTGAGATTTATAAATTCTAATCAATTTGTATCAAAAATGATCAATCGATTTCAGTTTATTTACATAAGGGGAGTTATTCAATGCAGGGGGAGCTTAATAATTTCCTATGTAAAGTTAAATCATCTTGATTGATGTTTATAATAGAACTCAAGTATCTTTTTTGGTTCATTTTGAAAATTGGCATCAAATTCTCTGTTAGGAAGTTTTAAAGCTTTAACAATGTCTATAACTCTTAATTCAAATGAATTTTTAATGCATATACTCAAAGTTTTTATCATCATCAAAAAGGGGAGATTGTTGACCCAATTGTTGATTTTGATGATTAATAAAACTATTTGAGTATAACATTTGAAGTTACTAATGATTTTGATTAAGTTTTTAGTTTATGATATGATTTATTAATCAAAATTATAAGACAAATCAAGTTCTAGTTCGAATCTAATGTCAAGGTAAAATTGCAGACATTAGAGTCGACACATGGAATCGCAGAGTCGACTCCGGAAATCAGCACAGACTTAGAGTCGACTCCTGGACTGTTAGAGCGACTCCAACAGAAAAGATAGAACGATGGTTTTTCCGGCCACGACTTAGAGTCGACTCCCGGACTGTTAGAGTCGACTCCAGAAGATTTTTGTGTCGACCCCAGAAAAGTCTGAGATGACTCCAGTTCAAGCGATTTGGGGATTTTCGATTTAGAGCCGACTCCAGAAAAGTTAGAGCCGACTCTAGAATGTTAGATGCGACTCCAGAACTGTCAGAACGACTCTAAACTTTACTTTTATCTTTTTAATCCCAATGGCTATTGATATTTTTGTTTTAATCCTTCTTACACTTGTTTCTAACGGATAGTTTTAAACTATTTATGGATTAAACTGATCTATAAGAAGGGGGTTTGCTGCATCTGAAAAGAGAGAGACAAAAAGACAAGAATAGAGAAAAATCTTAGAAACCCATCGGAAAATCAAAGAGAAAAGATGAAAAATTCGAGAGGAAAGATTATACTGATTCCCAAAAAGAAAAGAGAGAGATTCCAAGATTTCATAGCTCCATTTTGAAGAAATCTCAAGGAAAGAAGCAAGCCCTAGTTTTCTGATCTTCAGAGCTTCAAGAGCATTCTAAAGGAAGATCCACTGTCAGCTGCCCCACCTCTCTGGGGCCACCGATAGCACACCTGCACACTTGTGGTAATCGGATAGAGTTTTACTAGTATTTATGTAGCGCTCCATAAAGAGCTAGAGAACCCCAACTAATTATCATAAGTGGCAGACACACGAAAACACATCCTGTTAAAAACTTTTCATTTCATCTCAATTATATACACAAATCATTCAATCAACACTAAGCATCAACCTGCTCAGATAATATTTCATAACATTCCTCAGGCAGTTTACAAGATCACATTCACAATCGACATCAAAATCATAAGTGCACACATCATGCTCATAATTTCTCCAAAACGTAAGTCTCATATTCATATCCAAAAAGGTCTAAAACATCATTACATCTCACTGTACACATACACATACAAATATACAAATATCAAACCACACTCTCTCAATATACAAGGCTAGCATCTATACACCCTTGCATCCAAGCAAGCTTCACCAGCTAAGGGTTCTGTCCTGCTTATCTTGTGATCCTGGCAGAAATACTCACTGATCTGAAAGAACATTTAAATCATAGAGGGATGAGACCTAAGTCCCAGTGACTGGATAACCATCTAACTATGGAGAAATAGAGAACCATAACCTCTTATTTTCAATCGTATGCTGATACTATTTAGCTTGTACAACTCAAAGTATATTTTTAACATGATATCAGATAAAATAAAATGTAGCTTATTCTTCAAATAACATATCAGTACTGAAATACTCTATAATAACTTTTCACTGAAAGATAACTCATTAAGATAAAAATCCATGCATTACAATATAAAAATATGCATTCTTTATCTACAACCTAGACTTCTTTATTAAATTCTCAGACTCCATCGGAATCTGCTTGCCCACTGGCATCTCAAGTAAACTCTCCCTCTCGGGATAACTACTTGGCCCACTGGCCCTTTTTATATCACAACATATGCTTTTAAATCTCATGATGCTGGGCTGTGTGTAATGCCTCTGAGGTACCACCCTACAGTCGCCCTCCTGTAGGTGTACTCTCATCGGGTGCGTGACTAGCAACAGGATCCCCGCACAAATAGCACCCCTTACCCGTGCGGTTCACCTGGCAAAGTGCTTTGTTCCTTAACCCTGGAACCTCGGGTTTTCTCTCTGCCCCCATGGGCTATATATAGTAACCAGCTCCACTGAGCTATGATTCATGCCCCCACGGGCTGCTCACAACCTGCCCCACTGGCCTGGTTAAGCGTGCACTCACCCCTGATTCCTGGGTTCATCGTACGATCTGTTCGCAAGGAGGTGCCGGCTCGATAGTAGTGTGCAATGCTCATGCTACAGTACAGTCTAAAGGGTGATCAGCCCCATAGCTGCCTGATGCTCAGTATGATACATACATCATTTGTAAAGCTTTATCATGCAAATATGCCATGTATACATTAAAAATCCCTCATCGAAACTCATGCTTATGTGCTCTTTATGCTTAAACTCATGCTCAAAACTCATTTATCAGAATATCATATACTAGGTTCTCATTTTCATATTTAAAACATACATAATACTCTGCTAAACATAACATACCATAACTAGGTATTAATCTCATTATACTAGCTCAAATTAACTTCTCATTGCTAGATGAGAAACCCACTCACCTTAGTAGGTTACTCCTCGACTGGTACTCAACTCCGGTATTCCGGCTCTGGAATAACCCTCTTGACCTACGTCAACATACAGATACGATAGCTATTAGGATTACCTCCACACGAGGTTTTCCCACGAACCATGCATGCATACATGATCTATCCTCTAATATCTCATTATTTTCTTCCACCCTTTCTCTACTCAAGATTACTTCTACTATTACCTCAAAATACAATAATCTAAGAAAATCTAAAGTCATGCAAGATCTAGGGAAGCTATAGCTTACCTGGAGTCGAGCACAAACCCCAAGCTTCCCTTTCCCTTCCTCTTTCTTCCTCCTTCTTTCTTCCTCTTCCTCTCTTTTCTCTCTTCTTTCTCTCTTTCTTTCTTTCTTTCTTTTCTCTGGCTGAACCCATTTTTCCTTTTTCTCTAATGACTTGGGGACCAAGTCATGGGAAACTTAAGGGTTAAGGCATGCCAAATTCCCCTTTTGCCCTCAAACACTCTTAACACATGCTTTTTGGAAAACATGGCTCACTTATAACCATGATATTTTGCCCTTATTTTCTTTCCCAAGTTGCCCTTAACATAATTAGCAATTGACATCGGAGCCTTTTCCCATTTTGCCCCTGATATAGCATTTTTTAATCGATTTATAGCCCAGATTATCATTTTTACTTAAATACTTTTATATAATATTTCTAAGAAAAGACTTTACCAACTTGAAGAGCTCGATTTTAGAAATCCAACGGTTCAAACGGCATCCAAATCGGACTTGAAACGGAATAAATATGAAATTCTCAAGATTTAACTCAGAAAAACCTGCCGTCTTGGAGTCGGCTCCAGCAGAAATAGGTGTTGGCTCCAGAAAATTCGACTCCAGAAAAGGTGTCGACTCCAATACTGCAGCAAAATGCTAACTTTCTTTTCTCTGCAGGTGTCGACTCCACCTCTGCAGGTGTCGACTCCAAAGCGTGCCGAAAGTTTAAAACCGTGCCAGAGTCGACTCCACTCCAATTAGAGTCGACTCCAACCACTAAAAACATCATTTAGGATAAAACTCAAACTAAACTTGATTTTTCTTGTGATTTAAACCCATTAAAACTTAAGTCTCTCAATTTCTTAAATCAAACTCATTAACATTCAGAAATATACTCATTTACTCCAAAATTTCTTCTCTTTACATTTATCAAAAGGCCAACACCCACACTTCACTGAAACTCTTGACTTTCATTTCAAATGAAAATGCCATAAATTACAAGGTTTTCAGGATGTTACAATTCTCCCCCTCTTAAGAAATTTCGTCCCCGAAATTTAGCTAGATATATTTTCAAATAGATGGGGGTACTTCAATCTCATCTCATCCTCTCGCTCCCATGTAGCCTCCTCTTTTTGATGATTTAACCATTGCACCTTAACTAATGGAATTCTTTTACTGCGGAGCTGCTTAATCTCCCTACTCAAGATCTTCACTGGTTCTGTTGCAAATGATAAATCCCTGTAACTCTATAGTCTCAGACTGAATCACATGAGAGGAATCCGGCACATACCTCCTAAGCATTGATACATGAAATACATTATGAATCTGAGATAACTCTGGAGGTAAAGCCAATCTATAAGCTAGTGTCCCAACTCTTTCCAGAATTTCATAGGGTCCAATATACCTGGGACTCAACTTGCCTTTCTTTCCAAATCTCATAATACCTCGCCAAGGAGATACCTTCAGAAAGACTCTATCTCCAACCTCAAACTTTACCTCTCTATGCTTTTTATCTGCATAGCTCTTCTGTCTATCCTGGGCTGCCTTTAATTTAGCTCTTATAATTTTAACTTGATCTGCTGTAAGCTGCACTAACTCAGGGCCTAACAGCCTTCTCTCTCCCTCCTCATCCCAACACACTGGAGTTCTACATTTTCTCCCATACAAGGCCTCATATGGTGCCATATCAATGCTAGAATGGTAGCTGTTATTGTAAGCAAACTCTACTAAAGGCAGATGATCATCCCAGCTACCAGAAAATTCCATGACACAAGCTCTCAGCATATCCTCCAGTGTCTGGATGGTTCTCTCTGACTGACCATCGGTTTGGGGATGAAATGCTGTACTGAACCTCAATTTAGTCCCCAAAGCTTTCTGTAATTCTGCCCAAAATTGAGATGTGAACCTTGGATCTCTATCTGATACTATCGATACTGGCACACCATGCCTACTCACAATTTCATGCACATATAATTCTGCTAATCTATCCAAGGTAAAGACAATCTTAATAGGCAGAAAATGAGCAGACTTAGTCAATCTATCAACTATCACCCATATAGCATCATTGCCCCTTCTGGTCTTTGGGAGTCCTACAACGAAATCCATAGTTATATGCTCCCATTTCCACTCTGGCACAAACAGAGGCTGAAGCTTTCCAGCTGGACACTGATGTTCAGCCTTAATCTGCTGACACACCAAACACTTAGATACATACTCAGCTATCTCCTTTTTCATACCATTCCACCAGTAATTCTGTTTGATAGTTCTATACATCTTAGTACTACCTGGATGCATTGAATAAGCTGAGCTATGTGCTTCCCTTAAAATCTGATCTTTCACTGATTCCACAGCTGGCACACAAACTCTGCCCTTGAATAATAACACTCCATCACCTCTAACAGAAAACTCTGACTGAGACCCACTCTGAATTAAATCTCTAGCTTTAAGCAACTGTAGATCTAGCAACTGAGCTTCTCTTATTTCTTCTAGCATTTGGGGTCTCACTCTGAAAGTAGCCAACAAGGCTCCTGATTCTTCTACAGCTAGCTCTGCATCTAACCTCCTTAACTCAATCATCAAGGGTAGCTGTACGGTTCTGATAGAAGCCAATGTGGCCATAGACTTTCGACTCAAGGCATCAGCCACAACATTAGCTTTCCCTGGGTGATACTCAATAGTGCAATCATAGTCTTTAATCAATTCAATCCATCTTCTCTGCCTTAAATTCAATTCCTTCTGGGTCAGAATATTTCAAGCTCTTATGATCAGTAAATATCTGGCATCTTCTTCCATACAAGTAGTGCCTCCAAACCTTCAATGCAAATATAACAGCAGCTAACTCCAAATCATGGGTGGGGTAATTCTTTTCATGGGATCTCAACTGTCTAGATATATAAGCCACCACTTTCCCATTCTGCATTAAAACACACCCCAAACCCTTCAATGAGGCATCACTATAGATCACATAATCACTGGCACTATCAGGGAGTATTAGGATTGGGGCTGAGGTTAATCTCTTTTCAATTCATCCATACTCTTCTGGCATTCATTAGACCAATCAAACTTGATATTCTTTCTAAGCAGCTTAGTCATAGGAGAAGCCAAAATCGAGAAATTTTCTATAAATCTTCTATAATATCCTGCTAGCCCCAAGAAACTCCTCACCTCAGTCTGATTGGTAGGTGATACCCAATTTACTATAGCTTCAATCTTTTGAGGATCTACCATAATACCTTTGGCTGAAACTACATGTCCCAAGAACTTTACCTCATCCAGCCAAAATTCACTTTTACTAAACTTTGCATATAATTGCTTTTCTCTTAATATCTGCAAAACTGTCCTCAGATGCTGTTCATGCTCTTCACTACTTCTAGAATAAATCAAGATGTCATCAATGAATACTATCACAAATTTATCTAGATACTCTTGAAATACTTGATTCATCAGACCCATAAAAGCAGCTGGAGCATTTGTCAAGCCAAATGGCATCACCAAGAACTCATAATGACCATATCTGGTCCTGAAAGCAGTTTTAGATATATCCTCATTCTTTATTCTCAATTGATGATACCCAGATCTCAGATCAATCTTTGAAAACACTGCTGCCCCCTGCAGCTGATCAAACAAATCATCGATCCTTGGCAATGGATAATTGTTTCTAATGGTCACCTTGTTCAACTGTCTATAGTCTATACACAACCTCAAGGTACCATCCTTTTTCTTCACAAACAACACTGGTGCACCCCATGGTGATATACTGGGTCTAATAAACCCTTTATCCAATAATTCTTGTAACTGACTTTTCAATTCTTTCAATTCAACTGGAGCCATTCTATAAGGTGCCCTGGCTATTGGTCTGGTATCTGGGGCTAGATCTATACTGAAATCAAATCCTCTGTCAGGAGGTAACCCTGGCAGCTCCTCAGGAAATACATCTGAAAAATCCCTTACCACAGGGATATTCGTCAGCTCTAAACCATTGCCCTCTAGGCTCACTGCACAAGCTAAATAGGCTTCACATCTCTTTGCTAGCATTCTATTGGCTGACAGAGCTGAAATCACTCCTGAGGGTAACCCCCTCCTATCACCAACAAAACAGACCTCTCTATCATCAGAAGTTTGTAACATCACCTCCTTCCTTAAGCAATCTACTCTGGCTCTATGCACAGATAGCCAATCCATCCCCAAAATGGCATCAAACTCTTTCAACCTCAAAGGAATCAAATCTGCTGCTAATTTCTGACCCTCCACAGAAATATCACACCTCTATACACTTGGTCTGCTATAAAAGGCCTCCCTACGGGCATAGATACTACCAACTGACTACCCAACTGGCCCACATCTCTAACTAGATGCTTAGCAAACTCACATGAGATAAATGAATGCGTAGATCCAGAATCAATTAAAATATAAGCATCATGATTATCGATGGGTAGCATACCTGTCACCACATCAGGATCAATCTGAGCCTCCTGCCTGGTCATGGCAAACACTCTGGCCTCGGCCTCGGAATACTGGATGACCCTCCTGGCTGATTAACATTAGGCCCCACCTGACTGGCTGAAGCCACAACACTACCATCACCCCTCCTACTAGGCTGTCCCCTTGGCATTACTGGCCCCTGAGGAAGCCCACCAGCCTGCTGCCCTCTCCTAGGGCAATCTCTCTTCAGGTGACCTAGATCACCACAAATATAACATCCCTTATTGCCCCTCTACATTCTCCCAAATGAAGTTTTCCACATACATTACATGGAGGTATATTTCTCCCTCCACCAGAAGGACGACCCTGCTCCCCTACATCACCAGACACCCTGCTGGTGGCAACCTGAGGCACACCCCCATAAGGCTTTCTTTGAACTGGGCTAGATGCTGACACAGATACTGATCCTCTGCCCACATCACCAGGGGCTCTAAACCCAGAATAAAACTGTCCAGTCCTCTGGGGTTTCTTAAATGGCTGAGTCCCTCNTTGAACTGGGCTAGATGCTGACACAGATACGGATCCTCTGCCCACATCACCAGGGGCTCTAAACCCAGAATAAAACTGTCCAGTCCTCTGGGGTTTCTTAAATGGCTGAGTCCCTCCCGGAGCAGAAGAATGACTAGGAGCACTTCTTTTCATTCTATCCTGCCTCCTACTCATATATTCTTTTTCAATCTCCTCAGCTTTGAGTGCTCCCTGCACCAACTCAGAGTAATTATTGTAGGTCTGCATACAGGTCTTGGCTTTAATAGGGAGATTCAACCCATCCTGGAATAGTCGACATCTCTCCCTCTCATCAGCCACCAAGGCCCTAGCAAACTGAGATAACTCCACAAAAGTGGCTTCATAATCTGCCACAGACATCCTCCCCTGAGTTAGACAAAGGAAATCCCTCCTCTTCTGATCCCTATAAATTTCAGAATAATATTGCTGATGAAATTCTCTTCTAAAATTTTCCCATGTCAACTCCACTCCCTGGGGCTGCCTGCCCTGAATAGATCTCCACCAACTCTGGGCTCTACCCTCCAGTAAAAAGGTGGCAATACTCAGCCTCTGCTCCTCAGAGCATCCCATCACATCAAATACTCTCTCGATCCTCTGCAGCCATGCCCCGGCCTGAATAGGATCAGTAGTTCCCTGGAACTCCAGAGCCCCTAACTTTCTGGCTCTTTCCACATTCCTCACAACCTCAGTATTTTTAGATGGAAGGCTAGAACTAGCACCCACAGCTGCTACCACAGCCTGAGTAATCATGCCTACCAACTCTGACATACTAGGCCCCTGAGTCTGTACTCGAGATGGGTCTACTGGCACAGGGGTAATAGACTGTGAAGAAGACTCTGGCATCTGCTCTGGAGATGCCCCCACTCTAGCCTCCTTAGATACTGGCTCGGTGGAATCACTAGAAGCCATTCTATCAATTTGACTTCTTCTAACTGACCTTCTGAATCTACTTTGACCTTTGCTTCTATCCCTGCCTGAAGATTGCTCTGTCTCTCTAGATGCCTTTGTAGTAATCGTCCTACAAGACATTATTCATTACATCAGTTTCATCATTCAATAGCTATAATCATAAAACATTCAATCATCCTAGACTCATACTCATACTTATTCCCCTAGGACCTAATAACCTAGGGCTCTGATACCAAAACTTGTCAGCTCCCCCTCCTCTCTGGGGCCACCGACAGCACACCTGCACACTTGTGGTAATCGGATAGAGTTTTACTAGTCTTTATGTAGCGCTCCATAAAGAGCTAGAGAACCCCAACTAATTATCATAAGTGGCAGACACACGAAAACACATCCTGTTAAAAACTTTTCACTTTTATCTCAATTATATGCACAAATCACCCAATCAACATTAAGCATCAACCTGCTCAGATAATATTTTTCATGACATTCCTCAGGCAGTTTACAAGATCACATTCACATTCGACATTAAAATCCTAAGTGCACACATCATACTCATAATCTTCTCCAAAACATAAGTCTCGTATTCATATCCAAAAAGGTCTAAAACATCATTACATCCCACTGTACACATACACATATACAAAATACAATTATCAAACCACACTCTCTCAATATACAAGGCTAGCATTTAAACACTCTTGCATCCAAGCAAGCTTCACCAGCTAAGGGTCCTGTCCTGTTTATCTTGTGATCCTGGCAGAAATACTCACTGATCTGAAAGAACATTTAAATCATAGAGGGATGAGACCTAAGTCCCAGTGACTGGATAACCATCTAACTATGGAGAAATAGAGAACCATAACCTCTTAATTTCAATCGTATGCTGAAACTATTTAACTTGTACAACTCAAAGTACATTTTTAACATGATATCAGATAAAATAAAATGTAGCTTATTCTTCAAATAACATATCAGTACTGGAATACTCTATAATAACTCTTCACTGAAAGATAACTCATTAAAATAAAACTTCATGCATTACAATATGAAGATATGCATTCTTTATCTACAACCCAGACTCCCATCAGGATCTGCTTGCCCACTGGCATCTCAAGTAAGATCTCCCTCTCGGGATAACTATTTGGCCCATTGGCCCTTTTTATATCACAACATATGCTTTTAGATCTCATGATGCTGGGCTGTGTGTGTAATGCCTCTGAGGTACCACCCTACAGTCGCCCTTCTGTAGGTGTACTCTCATCGGGTGCGTGACTAGCAACAGGATCCCCGCACAAATAGCACCCCTTACCCGTGCGGTTCACCTGGCAAAGTGCTTTGTTCCTTAACCCTGGAACCTCGGGTTTTCTCTCTGCCCCCACGGGCTATATATAGTAATCAGCTCCACTGAGCTATGATTCATGCCCCCACGGGCTGCTCACAACCAGCCCCACTGGCCTGGTTAGGCATGCACTCACCCCTGATTCTGGGGTTCATCGTACGATCTGTTCGCAAGGAGGTGCCGGCTCGATAGTAGTGTGCAATGCTCATGCTACAGTACAGTCTAAAGGGTGATCAGCCCCTAGCTGCCTGATGCTCAGTATGACTCATACATCATTTGTAAAGCTTTATCATGCAAATATGCCATGTATACATTAAAAATTCCCTCATCGAAACTCATGCTTATGTGTTTATGCTCAAAACTCATTTATCAGATTATCATATACTAGGTTCTCATTTCTCATATTTAAAACATACATACCATAACTAGGTATAAATCTCATTATACTAGCTCAAATTAACCTCTCATTGCTAGATGAGAAATCCACTCACCTTAGTAGGTTACTCCTCGACTGGTACAACTGGTACTCAACTCTGGTATTTCGGCTCCCTGGAATAACCCTCTTGACCTACGTCAACATACAGATACAATAGCTATTAGGATTACCTCCACACGAGGTTTTCCCACGAACCGTGCATGCATACATGATCTATCCTCTAATATCTCATTATTTTCTTCCACCCTATCTCTACTCAAGATTACTTCTACTATTACCTCAAAATACACTAATCTAAGAAAATCTAAAGTCATACAAGATCTAGGGAAGCTATAGCTTACCTGGAGTCGAGCACAAACCCCCAAGCTTCCCTTTCCCTTTCTCTTTCTTCCTCCTTTTTCTTCTTCTTCTTCTTCCTTTTCCTCTCTTTTCTCCTCTTCTTTCTTTCTTTCTTTTCTCTGGCTGAACCCACGTTCCCTTTTTCTCTAATGACTTGGGGACCAAGTCATAGGAAACTTAAGGGTTAAGGCATGCCAAATCTCCCTTTTACCCTCACACACTCTTAACACACGCTTTTTGGAAAACACGTGGCTCACTTATAACCATGATATTTTGCCCTTATATTTTCTTTCCTAAGTTGCCCTTAACACAATTTGCAATTGACATCGGAGCCTTTTCCCATTTTGCCCCTGATATAGCATTTTTTTAATAGATTTATAGCCCAGATCATCCTTTTTCGCTTAAATCTATACTTTTATGTAACATTTCTAAGAAAAGACTTTACCATCTTGAAGAACTCGATTTTAGAAATCCAACGGTTCAAACGGCATCCAAATCGGACTTGAAACGGATTAAATATGAATTTCTCAAGATTTAACTCAGAAAAACCTGCCGTCGCGGAGTCGGCTCGAACAGATTGCGAGTCGGCTCGAGCAGAAGTAGGGGACTCCAGAAAAGTAGGGGTCGACTCCAGAAAAGTAGGGGTCGACTCCTGAAAAGTAGGAGTCGACTCCAGCACTGCAGGGGTCGACTCCTAAGCGTGCCGAAAGTTTAAAAACCGTGCCGGAGTCGACTCCACTCTGATTAGAGTCGACTCCAACCACTAAAAACGTCATTTTAGGATAAAACTCAAACTAAACTTGATTTTTCTTGTGATTTAAACCATTAAACTTAAGTCTCTCAATTTCTCAAATCAGACTCATTAACATTTAGAAATATACTTATTTACTCCAAAATTTCTTCTCTTTACATTTATCAAAAGGCCAACACACCCATATTTCAAGAAAACTTTCTAACTTTCATTTTAACTGAAAATGCCATAGATTACAAGGTTTTCAGGATGTTACATGTTTGCTTACTGCACTTGCAGCCAAGAGATCTGTGCTAGAGGGCCGCATCAAGAAAGAACTGGGCAAGCATCCAAGAGAGGCCAGCAGAGGGGAAAGACGCAAGTCTGAAAAGATGGTTCGTCTGTCTGAAGAGCGCTCGCCGAAGGTAATGGGTAGAGAAGAGGATGTGGGAGCGCCGGCGGTAAGAGAGGGGTTCTCTCAATTGGGGCAAGAAGTAATAGCCACGATGGAGGAGTGGAGATCGGAGGAGGACTCAGAGAGGGTTGCCGAGATCCCTTGTCCTCTGGTGGTAGAGATAGTGGATAGCCCAGATGAGACTCCATCCGAAATTCAGGGTGATCTTGTCATTGAAGGGCCTCCCTCGGAGGGATTAGAGGGCGATGACGTTGGGCCAACGACCACAGAGGCTCGGGAGGAGTTTCCTGCTGGAGAGCCTTCTCCTAAGGAGGCTAGAAGAGCTGGTGAACAAGTTGAGGCTTCGGTGGAGCCCGTGGGGGAGGGGCAGGCACCGGTGATTGAAGAAGGATCTTTGGGTGAAGAAGAAGGACAGGATGATGACCTTCCAGCTGAAGCTTCTCCCACTGAAGCCTCGGGAACATTGAGGCCTGGGCTGGCCGAGGTATCTGAGGAGTCACAGGCCAGGCTTTTACTGAAGGAGGCCAGGAGATTGAAGGCTTCTCAGTCTGAGATTTCTCGGACTGGTCCCTCAGATGGGCAGCCTGGTAGTTTGAACCCGGCTATTGAGGAGGCATTCTCTGCTCTGATGAAGTCGGCATTGTATTCGAATGCGGGTCCCTCGATGAACGAGTTCGCAGACTTGGACCTTATCGACGCCGCATTCGGTCAGCGGAATATGGTGAAGGATGTTCATCTTCTTTTCGAAATCAACAATTCCAACCTCATGGAGTTAGCTAGGTCTTACACCTCCCGGATGAGTTGCTATTCCAGAGTATTGGGTGTTTTCTGGCGAACTTGGTCGCACTTTCTTATTTGGGTTTTGTTTTACAGAGTGCTCTGATCAATAGGGCACTGTGCTGGCGTTTGAGCTTGGCAATAGGGGCCAGCGTCCAGGCCAAGAGAGTCAGTACTGAGCTCCGATTGCGAGCAGAGGCGTCTAACAAATTTGAGCGAGTTCTGGACATCGCCAACAAGAATTTGGCGAGGGCGAGAGGGTTGCATCAGGCTGCCCTCGATGATGTATCCAGATTAAGGCTCGAAGTTAAGGAGTTACATGGGCTTCGGGTGAGGTACGACGAAGTATGTTCGGAGTTATCGCATGTCACATCCAGATGTGCCGAAGAAATGGAAACTGCTAAGAAGCAGTTCGACGAAAGTCGAGACAGGTTGACAAGAGAGGCTGCTGAGGAGAAGAATCGCCTGAATAGAATGCTTGGCGAGTCAGAGGAGAAGATCCGACAACTGCAGCATTGCATTATTGCCAGGGACGATAGGATCAAGTGGCACCAGGAGAGAATGACCAAGCTTGACAATGAGCTCTCCCAGTCCAGGGTAGAAGTCAGCAGTAGGCAGTCAAGGATTAATGACCTCAAAGACAGGATGGAGCAGGTTAAAGCCGATAAGCTGAGGGCCTTCGACGAGGTCGAAGAATTAACCAGGAGGTTAGCTCGGCAAGAGGAGGAGGTATGACATCGTCTTTTTAATCTTTTTCGTTAGCTCACTATTGCATTGACTAATCCCATGCTAACAGATGGAGAAGGCGAGGCTCGAGGGCCAAGGTCAATTAGAAAGCCTGCAGGGAGAACTGACATCGAGTCATCGAAGGAGCTTAGAGCTCGAAGAGCAGGTTACTGAGGCTGAAGAGCGAGTCACCTCGCTTCAGGGTCAGGTTGCTGAGGCTGAGAGGCATCTCGCCATACTTCAGGGCAAACAAGATGCAACCTGCGCCGAGGCTTTTCAGCTAGGCGCGGAGGAGGTCCGAGCTAAAATATCTCTGGAGCATCTGGAATGGGACCTCTCCTTTCTGGACGTTGAACCCTTTGAGGCTTGCACCCTAGGGGCTAAAGAAGCCGAGTACGAGGATATCTCAAACATCAATCTCGACGCTATTTTGGGTTCTAGTGAGGCTGCAGCTCCTGAAGGACATTCCAAACCTGTCGCAAAGGGAATGACAACTTTTGAAGTGGGCGAAACAGCCAAGCCTCCCCGAATGTTGATAAGGATTCTGCCGGGACTGATCCAGTCCTTGATCCTTGAGAGTCGTTTGTGTATTTTTGCTTTTGAGATATGTAATTTGGTTGAAATTTTCAATGAACGGGTCTTTGGCCTCCACTTGTTTGTCTTTTTAGCCAGTCTTTTTATCTCAGGTTTTTCTCTCGACTGCAAACTAGTTATGACTCGTTCGCGCTCTTCGGCCAATTTAGTTCGGACTTAAGTAAATGTCTCGGTCCTAGCCAAGGTATAAGGATAACTCGGACTAGGACCGAGATATGAGGATAGTTTGGTTTGTCAAAAGTAAAGTTTGGCATGCTCGGCCAAGGCGCTAGATGGTTCGGCGCACTCATTCGGACGTAAGGAATATAGCCTCAGGTAACATAATTTGAATGGAGGGGGTTTGGTCCCGAGAAAGGGGGGCGCATCCCGAGTGCCGCAAGGTTATTAATGATCCTCTTCGATGAGGGAGCGGAACTCTTCATTTCCAGCGAGCGCCCGCTGGGGCGGTAACACGTGGCATGTCCCGCGGTAGTACTGTTGGAATTAATGGCCCTAGCGATCGGGATACCCGCCAGGAGCAGTTTAAAAATGGGTAGGGGAGCACCATCGTTAATCATCTTTTCGGCCGATCTCGTTAGATTTTCAGATATTGAGATGGCTTTCAGAGGTAGGGGGCGATCGACCAAAACACCAAGCAGCGGCGTTAGCAGCTGTGGGGGGGCCTTTGGGGCCGTACCATAGTAACCATCGATGGGGATGTTTTAGCGTTACTGCTCATGGATCGTGAACAAATCTGGAAGACGGCCGAGCAATATCTGGCCATCACTACATGAGTGATCGAGCTCCTCCACCAAGACAACAGCCGGCTGGAGAGGCAGGTGGAGTCCCTCCAACGACAAGTGGCCGGGCCAGCTCTGCGGCATGGGGAAAGCTCAGTGGCGCCTGGAGAAGATGATAAGCCCCTGTGAAGGCTCATGTACCTTTTTCTTTTTCTTTTGTTTCTATTCTTGTGGTGAATGAAAAGGAGTTTTCACAATTTTTGTGTCTGCTATCACCTCCGGAACATTCTTTCTTATCGTTCAAGTCTTACGAAATGAACCACCCTCCCGGGAAATCTCTAGTAATCTTAGCGAGGCTAGAGCATGGCATCCCTGATTTGGCCGAGGTAAACGAAACCCGTAAGTTCCAGCCGGAGCATTGCATATACTCAGTTTTTGCCGAGGCATAAGGAGCGTTCCATTGTTGTTGAGGCAAGGGTGGTTATCTCAATCTGGATCGAAGCATAACATAACGCTCGGTCATATTGAACCGAGAAGAGATGCCTCGGTTTAGCCCAAAGTATGGAGGCAATCTTGGCTTTGAGTTGAAGCACAAGGCGATGTCTCGGTTTATGCCGAGACATAATGGGCGGTTGGGCCGGAGCAGGAAATATTATTGAGGAGTACTTGACTTCTGTGCCTTTTTATTACTCTGCCAGTACCTTGTCTTTTCCAAGGCGAGTCGACCTTCTTTTTGCCGAAATGGATAATACGACTTGGTAAGCTGCGAAAGGATGCCTCGTTATTTTCCAGAGTCATTTATCCCGTCGGCCTTTTCGATGCAGGTCTTTTTAGCGTATGACATAAGCACTCATTTGTCATTGGAGGGTATCATTTTCACCAGGCAATTTTCCATGCCTGCCCGTATCTCAAGGACCGGCGGTCGATTTCCTGCACTTAAGGCTTTCGATTCGGGACCAGAGGAAAATCTTCTGGTGCGCGTTATGGCCTGGGCAATGCGTTTGGCATGCATCGAGGAGTGCTCTTTTCATCTCGGGATGCCACGTGGTAGTGTGGCCAAGGCATTTTGAATCTCGGAGCTTTCCGCTCTAATAGCTGCTCTCGGTCCGTTTGCCTATAAAATGGGAGGAGGGGGCCGTGTTAGGCTATCTCCCAAGGCTTTCTTCTCTGTGAGTTGTGAAAGTTTTCATGATGTCTGTGTCCCCTAGGTCGAGGGTGGAGAGAATGAGCTTTCCTTTTGCAAGTCGACTTTCCTCGGATAGCTGGGGTGATGAAGAAGTTGCTAAAGAGCAGACCATCCTCAAGAGAAGAATTTCGGAGATCATATGGAGAGCACACGGGAGGTCCATAGAGATCACATGGAGATCGTACATATGCGCTTCTTGTGTGTCCTTTATGGTTTGCTACGGAGGTCGCAGGGTAGGAAGTGCACGTGCACCCCCGTAGCATGCACGGACTTTTCCTTCTCCCTCAGGCTGGTTCCCTTAGCTCATTCGGCTGGGGGATCTTTTGCCTGTGAAGAGGGAGTTGAGAGCAGTATCGGTCTGCTGGTCCCCTGCTTTTCATGGTCAGGCAGTGTCCAACAGCCTGACATCCCACTTGGGGGAGACGCATCCTCAGCATCAGCATCCATGGGTCTTCCTTCTGTTCTTGGATCTCTTTGCTCATCCAGATGACCCGTGGGAGAGTGGCTCGGCCCTAACCTGTGGTTCAGGGTGAGCTGACTGGTTGTCTAATTTCTCGGGTCAGATGCCGAAACATCATTATTAACCGAAGCTGGCTGAAGCAGCCGGGCCGAGCTATTTACTTGTCTTTATTTCCTGTGCCATGATGCACTTGTAACGCCTCTGAGGAGGTTGTAATTCTTTTTATTGATGAAGAAATAAAGAAAGTTTTATTCTTTCTTCTTTTAGCGCCTGCTTCTTTTTGTTGAGAGTTGTTACTCCCATATCATGTTTTTGTGTCATAGCATATTTCAGCAGCGCTCTTGCTACTTTGTTCTTGCTAAGACCAACGTTCGGTCCTCAGTGGAGGAAAGCGTTTGTCCCTGTTTGGGTCGGAGATAGACCTGGTGGTCCCGTGGTGTTGGCCCAGATGGCAACCCAAGATGGGGGGGTGAATTGGGTTCTTAAAAAAATTAACCTTTTAAAAACTATGTGCTTTGAAATAAATGTGATTAAGTGCAAGATAAATGTTAAGCACAAATGAAGAGATAGAGAGAGAAAAAATCACGGCAGACACAAGGATTTTATAGTGGTTCGGTGTATCCAACACCTACGTCCACTCCCAAGTATCACTTGGGTCCACACTATAATCTACTTGATTACAGCCGAGTTGTTTTACAAGCTCACAACTCAAAACTTGTTGTTTTCCCCGGGATCACAACGAACCCAGCTGGTTTTCCGGGCTCACCAGCACAAAACCCAACCACAAGCTATCCTTAGCTTGTACCGAGGTATACCACCTCCACTAATTCAATCCCTTGATTGAACTAGCCAACAACTATGAAAAATAGAGTTTACAATACAAGACAGCTCCTTAAGTGAGCAAATATGCAATTAAATAAACAAGGGTAAGAAAAGCCTGTTTGAAGCGAATTTGATTTGAGCTTTTCTTCTTTCTTATTTTCCTCTTCTCCTTTGAAAAGTTGAATCAGCCTCAGCTCAGATTCTTCACAAAGATTGCAGTTGAGAAGTTGGGGAAAATCAGGGCTTTTGCTTTCTTTTTCTTTACTTGGAAAATCCTCTGATTTTGAACTTGAATGCCTTGGATTTTTCTTTGCTTTCTGGAGTTGATGGATTTGAGCTTTGACTCTTTCCTCTTTGATTTCTTGCTCAAGACTTCTCGGATTTTTCAATCTATTTTTCTCTCTATTTCTATCTCTCTTAAACGGACGGTTTTCTCCCTTTTTATAGATTTCCTAATCCAGGTTTTAAGTGAAAAATAGTAGTTGGAGATGTTTGGATTCTTCTACATGCAAAGAAAATAGCCATTAGAGGTTAGGTGAAAAGAAATCTTACCGTTGAAGTACGTTCTGACAGATAAAAATCCGTTCCTGACAGTTGGAGTCGGCTCCAACTTTTCAGGTGTCGGCTCCAAGTCGGGTGTTCAAAAATAGTAAAGAAAAAGTTGTTGGGAGTCGGCTCCGAAAAAGGTAAGTGTCGACTCAGGGAGTCGGCTCTGGAAACTGTAAGTGTCGACTCCAGAAAAGTCCATAAAACACGCTCTCTGTTCTCAGGTTAGAGTCGGCTCCCGAAACTCAGGTGTCGGCTCCCGAAATCTCAGGTGTCGGCTCCGAATTCTAGGTGTCGGCTCATAAACTGAAATAGAATGCACTTCTCTATATCTCAGGTTGGAGTCGGCTCCGAAACCTTGAGTGTCGACTCTAGACCGTGCCAAAATCAGAAACTTTCTGAAACGCCTTGGGGTTGGCTCCTGACTTTGGGTGTCGACTCCAGGCTCTGAACTTTGAAAATTTCTTTTAAAACATTGATTCAAAACATGTTTCTTTATTCTTTTGATTGATCAAACATTTTTAATCCCTGAAACACTTGTTAAATCTATTAGAAACAAAATGAATATACTAATGTCTTTTATTAATCATCAAAATCAATAATTGGGTCAACAATCTCCCCCTTTTTGATGATTATAAAAATATTGAGTATATGCATGATTAAACAATAAGATTTTCAAAAATTTTCAAATAATTATCCTCACAGGTAAGCTCCCCCTGAATGAGGTAGCTCCCCTATGAACTCAATTTAACAATTCTTTCCTTTTAACAGTAAACTTTTAATGTTTGATACCAATTTGTTTGATACCAATTTTATATCAATGCATATCAATTAATTAAGCTTAATTAATCATGCAATTAAATAATAACTTTCAATGCATATACGACTATCAATAACTTCTCCCCTTTTTTGTAATCAACAAAAAGGTTAGAAGTTTTAAGTAAATGATAAAATTGATAGATTTCAAAGATCAAATGACATTCATTAAGTATCAAATAAGTTCATACATCATAATGTTAAACATTACATCATATTCAAAAAGAACTTCATTACATCAAAACTTCATTACATTAAAATTTTAAACTAAACATCATTACATCAAAACTGTAAATCAACATCAAATTAGACTAAACATCATAATAACATCAAATTCATTACAATAATCCTAAGTCTTTGCAATTCTTCTATCTTTCCATTCCTTCAGAGTCTTTTCTCTTATCAACAAATCATGCAGTCATAATTTTATCTTGAAGCTCAGCATTGCATTTGGAATAAGTCTCTGAGTCTCCACCAATATCTTTAAGTTCTTCAAAAATGTTCTTGAGATCATTCTTTAAGGATTCAGCGGAGCTAAGAGTGACTCAATTTTAATCGATCATCCAAAGAATAAGAGTCTCTCAAATTCATAAATTTATCAAACTCAGTTTCATTTTCTTTGATAGCAAAAAACTTTAAGTTGCTCTAACTGAATATCTGAAAAACCAAAGATGACTAATCAAAAGTAGAAGGAACAGGTGGAGCAGGAGGAAGCTGGGCTCGGTGAGGTGAAGATGGTCCTGCCTCAGAAGGGCCAGGTCAGTCTCAGCCTCTTCTCCAGTCCTTTCCTCTCCCATTTACCATTTTTACAAACCCATCCGATGAAGTGGCCAAGCTATAAAATCAGTGTGCCTTAGGTTCTTATGGCTCATTATCAGAAATCACACTCCTTGGCTTCAAAAACCAAGTAGATCATGCCATAGGCAGGAAGATCTCCTTTTCCCCCAGCCTCAGCCATATACCAATCATCATCTGCAAGGTTTATAGGCTTGCCAGTCAAATACTATCCATACACAATGTCTCGCTCGAGACATACTCAAATCTACCAGTCTTGGGAAATAGAATCCTACTGCAAATATTGTGAATAATCTAAGCTCAAGGAATTGTTTGCAAAACCTCTTCAAATTCAACATCCCTTTAACATCTTGATAAAGCCTGACTCTCACTGTGAAGCTCCAGTGACAGAATAAACAGATCCTAAAAGAAAAGTAAGATGAATTCTCTTCCTCTGCTAACAATCCACCATCTCCTCTAGACAAATTCTAAAATTCTTTAACAAGAGGGATAAGTGGAACATCCAAAGAACAAATTTTCCCAACCCATTCTTTAATTGTCTCCAATAAAAACCCTCATTTCAAAGAATTCAAAATCAACTTTCCTACCCATTGTAATAACTCCCCGCTAAGATCTACCTGGGAGAGGAGGGGAGGATTGAGGGAGTTGAAGATCTCCTTGGAGAGGCTCACGGACGGGACGCCTCACCGTCGCTTCCTTCACGGGCGCTCCAAGAGATCCTCTGCTTAGGTGCCATTCTTAGGGAATGGTTGATTTGGGGAATTTAGTTTGGAAGTTTGGAAGGTTTGGAGAGATTTGGATTTGAATAAAAATGAGAAGGTGTCGACTCTGCCCTAATAAATCAATTTGGGACCACCGGTGTCGACTCCCGCTAACACAGTTAGCGCTCGAACTGAGTCGGCTCCAGGGGTGTCGGCTCCAAGGTCAGACCGAGAGTGACACAGAAAGGTGTCGACTCCGAAACTGAGGTGTCGACTCCACTGACAGTTTCAGAGAAAAAAAATGAGTTTCAAACATCCGAAACTTGTCAAAATATCAATAAATTTTTGAAAAAAAATCTTTGGAATATGAGGAATCAAATTAAATGACTAGATAAATTTCCTTAAAATTATGAAAGGAAAAGAATTGAAGAAATCTAGATAAATTCCTTAGGGGTTTCAAATCATTCCAAAGGATCACAAATCCCTAATTCTCCTCTAAGATAACAAAATCTCTCTTCACTCAAAGGTTTTGTAAATATGTCAGCTAATTGTTCTTCAGTATTAACATAATCAAGACAAATTTCATTATTAGCTACATGTTCTCTTATAAAATGATATCTAATTTCAATGTGTTTAGTTCTTGAATGTTGAATTGGATTTTTAGTTAGATTATTGCACTTGTATTATCACATCTTATAGGGTTTTATCAAGTGTGATACCATAGTCTTCAAGTTGTCGCTTAATCCATAGGATTTGAGCACAGCAACTTCCAGCTGCAACATATTCTGCTTCAGCAGTTGATAATGCAACCGAATTTTGCTTTTTGCTAAACCATGAGATTAAGTTACTTCCTAAGAATTGGCATGCACCACTTGTGCTTTTTCTATCTAATTTACATCCAGCATAATCAGAATCAGAATATGCAATTAATTTAATGTTGAGTCTCTAGAATACCATAAACCTACATTTTTAGTTCCACTTAATATCTTAAAATTCTTTTAACAGCAATTAAGTGTGATTCTTTAGGTTCAGATTGAAATCTAGCACATAAACAAACAGCAAACATAATATCTGGTCTACTTGCTGTTAAATAAAGAAGGGATCCGATCATACCTCGATAATATTTTGATCAACCTTCTTACCTTCTTCATCTTTGTCCAGCTTGCATGAAGGACTCATTGGTGTTCCAAGGGGTTTATTGATTCCATACCAAACTTCTTGAGAAGTTCTCTTTGTACTTTGTTTGGTTGATGAAATTCCCTCTTTGCTTTGTTTGATTTGGAGTCCAAGGAAGAAGTTGAGTTCTCCCATCATGCTCATCTCGAATTCTCCCTGCATTAACTTAGCAAATTCTTGACAAAGAGATTGTTAGTAGCACCAATAAATATCATCAACATATATTTGTACTACAATAAATCTTTTTTTTCTTTTCAAAAATAAGGTTTTATCAACATTTCCTCTTGTAAAATCATTTTCAATTAAAAATTTACTTAACCTATCATACCAAGCTCTAGGTGCTTGTTTCAAACCATATAATGCTTTGTGCAATTTAAAAACGTGATTTGAAATTCATGATCTTCAAAACCTGGTGGTTGTTCTACATAAACTTCTTCATTTATAAATCCATTTAAAAATGCACTTTTAACATCCATTTGAAATAAGTTAAAATTCATATGACATGCAAATGCAAGTAATAATCTAATGGCTTCTAATCTAGCTACAGGTGCAAAGGTTTCATCAAAATCAATACCTTCTTCTTGATTATATCCTTTTGCAACTAATCTAGCTTTGTTTCTAATTACTATCCATTTTCATCTAGTTTATTTCTAAATACCCATTTTGATCCTATAACTGAATGATTTTTAGGTCTTTCAACTAAGGTCCATACATTATTTCTAGTAAATTGATTTAATTCTTCTTGCATTGCTAACATCCAATTATTATCTTTTTCAGCTTCTTCAATAGTTTTAGGTTCAATTTGTGATACAAATGCAAGATGATTACTAATATTTCTCATAGATGATCTAGTTCTTATTCCTTGAGATGGATCACCTATAATCAATTCCTTGGATGACTATAGGCATATCTCCAATCTCTTGGAAGATCTATATCATTATGATCAATATCAACATCATCATCCTTAGGTGAATCATCATCTTTAGCTTCTTGTTCATGATCTGAAGATACATTCAATATTAATTTTTCAAGATCTTTTCAATTATGTTTGTATCTTCCTCATCATCAATCTTTTCAGAACTAGATGCTAAAGACTCATCAAAACTACATGAATGGATTCTTCAATTAAGGTTTTCTTGTTAAATACTCTATAAGCTTTACTAGTTGTTGAATATCCTAAGAATATTCCTTCATCAGATTTAGCATCAAATTTTCCTAAATTATTTTTACCATTATTATGAATAAAACATTTACATCCAAATGCATGAAAGTATATTTTGGTTTTCTTTCATTCCATAATTCATAAGGTGTTTTCTTAAGATTGGTCTTATTAGGGCTCTATTTAAGATGTAACATGCTGTGTTAATAGCTTCCGCCCAAAAGTACTTTGGTAGGTTGCTTTCACATAGCATGGTACGGGCCATGTCTTCTAGAGTCCTATTTTTTCTTTCTACAACCATTTTGTTGTGGAGTCCTAGGTGCTGAAAAATTATGATTAATGCCATTTTCAGTGCAAAAATTTTCAAATAAGTGATTTTCAAATTCTGTTCCATGATCACTTCTTAGAGACACTATGGTAGTTTTTTTCTCATTTGTGACTTTCTTGAAGAATTTCAGAAATATCGAGAAAGTCTCATCTTTGTGAGCTAAAAACATACCCAAGTATATCTAGAATAATCATCTACAATCACTAGACCATATTTCTTTCCTCCTAGACTTGTGGTTCTAGTTGGTCCAAAAAGGTCCATGTGAAGTAGCTCTAATGGCCTAGAAGTTGAAACAACATTTTTAGATTTGAAAGAACTTCTAGTTTGTTTTCCAAATTGACATGCATCACATATTTTGTTATTTTCAAAATCTAGTTTAGGTAAGCCTTTAACTAAATCCATTTTAATTAATTTTGAAATAAGGTGTGTGCTTGCATGACCTAATCTACGATGCCACAACCAACCAATTCATTTATATTAGCATTGTCAGCAATTAAGCAATGATCACTCAAGATAATTTTCTAAATCAACCAAGTAACATTGCCATGTCTATAACCAGTAAATACAATGCTATTATCAATGGAATTAGTTACAGTGCATATAGAAGATTTAAATGAAACATTAAAGTTTATCACATAATTGGCTTATACTAATTAGATTATGCTTCAAACCATCAACATAAAGTACATTATCAATAAATGTAGATGGAGTTATACGAACTTTACCAAGGCCCATAATTTGACCTTTACCGTTATCGCCAAACGTAACAACTCCACCTTTCTTTCTTCAAGGGTGATGAATTCATCTTTGTCACCCGTCATATGTCTTGAGCAGCCACTATCAAGGTACCACTTTTTTTGATCTTTTGGCTACAAGACATTCCTGCAACATAATTTAAACTTTATGTTTAGGTACCCAAGCTTTCTTGGGTCCTTCATGGTTAGTAGCAACAAAATTGTTCCTTTCGGAACCCATATTTTCTTTCCTTTAATATTTAAATTCTTATTATTTTTAAATTGCATTCAAAGATTTATGTCCTTTTTGTTACATTTAAAACAAAAAATATTACTTTGGTTCTTTTCTAAAAATTTTTAAATATTTTGTTTCTTTTAGGTTATACCTAATCCAGCTTTGTCAAAAACAGCTTTTGATTACTCAATAACAAATTAAGTTTTTTTGAGCTTATAGTAAATTTATCAACTATGTTTTTATATTTCAACTTCTTTCTTTAAATTAACATTTTCATTAGAAATTGATCTTTTCTTTTAGCAAATTTCATTTTCAGATTTTAGTTTTTCAACTTCATGAGTTATTTATCCTTCTCTTTAAGATTTAAATTTCATTTTTAAAGATTTGTTTTCTTTTTCAAACTTTAAAATCTAACTAATTCATTAAATGCATCAATAATTCATCAAAAGTAAAATCATCACAAGGTGTTTCAGAACTTACCTCATTATCGTCGTTTGCCATAAAGCAAATGTTGGCAACTTCTTTTTGTTCCTTCTCGGAAGAGGATTCATCACTTTCACTCCATGTTGCAACATATGCCTTTTTCTTTTCTTGTAGCCTCTTTTTTTGAGGACAATCATATCTAAAGTGCCCTGGTTTCTTACATTCATAACATATAAGGGCTCTTTCTCTTTTTCTTTGTCCTTGTCCTTCTCTTTTTCTTTTCTCCTTCCATTTTTGTTCCAATCTTTTCTTATGGAAGGGTCTCCTTCTTTGCATAAATTTCTTAAATTTCCTTGCAAGGAGAGCTGTCTCATCATCTTCCTCTTCTTCATCACTGCTGCTTATCTCCTTTTCTGCAGCTTTGAGGGCAATTATTTTCTTCTTTTTGACTTCCTCCTCTTGATGTTGCTTGTCAGCTCATGGGTCATCAATGATCCAAGAAGCTCCTCCAAAGGTAAGGTGTTGAGGTCCTTGGCTTCTTGGATTGCAGTCACCTTTGCTTCCCATGTCCTTGGAAGTGACCTAAGAATTTTACGAACAATTCAGAGTTAGTATAGGTCTTGCCAAGACTTTTTAAACCATTTACAATATCAGTAAATCTAGTGTAACATGCATGTGATGGTTTCATTTTGTTCCATGCTAAACAATTCATATTTATGCACTAGAATATTATTTTAGATTCTTTAACTTGATTAGTACCCTCATGGGTAACTTCTAATCTATCCCAATTTTTTTTGCGAAATACATGTAGAAATTCTATTGAATTCATTAGCATCTAAAGCAACAATATAAAACATTCATGGCTTTAGCATTAAGCTGAGCCATTTTCCTATCATTCTCATTCCAATCCCTTTCGGGTTTAGGAACTATTGAACCATCTACCAAGTGTGTGGGTGTGCTAGGTCCATTAGTGATTACACTCCCAAAGTTCATAATCTAAAGCTTGAATAAAAATTTTCATTCATCTAGCTTTCCAATAAGAATAATTGAACCATTAAACAAAGGAGGTCTATTAGTAGAATGACCTTCAGCAAATGAAGATCCAGCTTGAGCTACCATTTGGATCTTTAGCTCTTGATCGTGTGATCAAATAAACAATGAGCACAAGCTCTGATACCAATTGTTGGCCCAGATGGCAACCCAAGAGGGGGGGTGAATTGGGTTCTTAAAAAATTTAACCTTTTAAAAACTATGTGCTTTGAAATAAATGTGATTAAGTGCAAGATAAATGTTAAGCACAAATGAAGAGATAGAGAGAGAAATAAATCACGACAAACACAAGGATTTTATAGTGGTTCGGTGTATCCAACACCTACGTCCACTCCCAAGTATCACTTGGGTCCACACTATAATCTATTTGATTACAGCCGAGTTATTTTCAAGCTCACAACTCAAAACTTATTGTTTTTCCCTGGGATTACAACAACCCAACTGGTTTTCCGGGCTCACCAGCACAAAACCTAACCATAAGTTATCCTTAGCTTGTACCAAGTATACCACCTTCACTAATTCAATCCCTTGATTGAACTAGCCAACAACTATGAAAAATAGAGTTTACAATACAGGACAGCTCCTTAAGTGAGCAAATATGCAATTAAATAAACAAGGGTAAGAAAAGCCTGTTTGAAATGAATTTGATTTGAGCTTTTCTTCTTTTCTTCTTTTCCTCTTCTCCTTTGAAAAGTTTAATCAGGCCTAAGCTCAGATTCTTCATAAAGATTGTAGTTGAGAAGTTGGAAAAAACAAGGGCTTTTGCTTTCTTTTTCTTCACTTGGAAAATCCTCCGATTTTAAACTTGAATGCCTTGGATTTCTCTTTAAGCTTTCTGGAGTTGATGGATTTGAGCTTTAACTCTTTCCTCTTTGATTTCTTGCTCAAGACTTCTCAGATTTTTTAATCTATTTCTCTCTCTATTTCTATCTCTCTTAAACAGACGGTTTTTCCCCCTTTTTATATATCTCCTAATCCAGGTTTTAGGTGGGAAATATAGCCGTTGGAGATATTTGGATTCTTCTACACGCAAAGAAAATAGCCGTTAGAGGTTAGGTGAAAAGAAATCTTATCGTTGAAGTACGTTCTGACATATAAAAAATTCATTCCTGACAGGTTGGAGTCGGCTCCAACTTTTTAGGTGTCGGCTCCAAGTCGGGTGTTCAAAAATAGTAAAGAAAAAGTTGTTGTGGAGTCGGCTTCGAAAAAGGTAAGTGTCGGCTCATCGCTTTTGAGAGTTGGCTCCGGAAACTGTAAGTGTCACTCCAGAAAAGTTTATAAAACACGCTCTCTGTTCTCAGGTTAGAGTCGGCTCTAGAAACTCAGGTGTCGGCTCCCAAAATCTCAGGTGTCGACTCCCAAATTCTTGGTGTTGACTCCGTAAACTGAAATAGAATGCACTTCTCTGTATCTCAGGTTGGAATCGGCTCTGAAACCTTGAGTGTCGACTCCAGACCGTGCCAAAATCCCAAAAACTTTTTGAAACACCTTAGGGTCGGCTTCTGACCATTTGGGTGTCGACTCCATGCTCTGAACTTTGAAAATTTCTTTTAAAACATTGATTCAAAACATGTTTCTTTATTCTTTTTGATTGATCAAATATTTTTAATCACTAAAACACTTGTTAAATCTATTAGAAATAAAATGAATATACTCATGTCTTTTATTAATCATCAAAATCAATAATTAGGTCAACACGTGGACTCATGTGGTAAGCATGATCTCACTTACAAAACGAAGCAAGTTTTTCTTTGGAAAGAGACAGCTCGCGTGCCTTAACTGTTGAGCAGAAGAAGGTTGCCTGCTTCTGCCGAAGTATAATAGGACATCTTAGATGCATCAGAGTGTTTGAGAGATTACTCGTCTAGGCCGGAGCTTCAGATAACGTTTTATGCATACGTCATTTGACTTGACCAAGTTTTCAGATAATACATTACTCGGTTGTAGTCGAGGCTTAAGAATATCACTCGGTCGCTGCCGAGGCTTTAGAATGTCACTTGGTTGTTGCCGAGGTTTAAGAACATCGCTCGGTTGTTGCCGAGGTTTAAGAATATCACTCGGTTGTTATCGAGGTTTAAGAATATCACTCGGTTGTTGCCGAGGTTTAAGAATATCACTTGGTTGTTGCCGAGGTTTCTAATATTTTGTTTGGCCCTTACGGTAATGGTAGATTCTGGTGCGGACAGCCAAAGAGGATGAGGATTACCCGAGCGATATTTGGGGGCGCCCGAAGTCTATGACTCGGCTATTTTCGAAGAGGGCGAGCCGGTGTTGGTCACTGATGTACTTTTCCTCTTCTTCGTGTCTTTTCAAGGATGCCTGACTTGAGGGAGTCTGGCAGACTCTCGAGATCATTTACTTCGAAAGGGTTCGGTAAGCCAGAGGGAGCCTGGTCCCAAGAAAAGGGGGAGTTCCCTGAGCGCCTCGTCGATGTTTATCGATCTTCCTCGGTGAGGGCACGACTCCTTGTTTCCTGCAAGCGTCTACTGAGGTGGCAACGCGTGGTGAGTCTCCACGAGTTGAAATTAATGGTTCAAACGATCGAGATACTCGTCATGAGTGGTTTAAATACGGATGAGGGGGATGCCTCTGTTAGTCATCTTTTCAGCTAGCCTCCCAAAAACTTCTGGGTGTTGATATGGCTTTCGGCGGCGAAAGTCAATCAACTGAGGTGCAAAGTGGCGGCGCTAACGGCCATGGGGGGTCTCGGGGGAGTCACGTTATGGTGATTGTTGACGGAGAAGTTCTAGCGTCAATGCTCACGAATCGTGAACGGCTTCAAAGAGCGGCCGAACAGTATCTGGCCATTTCTATGAGGGAGGTTGAGCTCCTTCGCCGCGCTAACAAACGGCTGGAGGGGGAAGTAGCGTCCCTCCGACAATAGATCGCCGAGTCAGCTCGGCGTGGGGAGGGCTCGGCGGTTCCCGGAGAAGATGCTAAGCCTCTGTGAGGGCTCTTGTATCTTTTTTTTCTTTTTCATTATCTTTTTATGAAAAATGAAAGGAGGATTTTTGCAACTTTTGTTTTTGCTGTTACCTCCAAGATGTTTGTTCTTATCACTCGGTCTTGGCCGAGACTTTTGATAAGTGACGCACTTTGGCTTTGGCCGAGGCTTTTAACAAGTAACGCACTTCGGTTTCGGTCGAGGCTTTTATTAAATAACGATAATGCGCTTCGGCTTTGGCCGAGGCTTTTAACAAAAATGCACTTCGGCTTTGCCCGAGGCTTTTTAACAAGTAACGCACTTTGGTTTCGGCCGAGGCTTTTATTAAATAATGAAAATGTACTTCGGCTTTGGCTGAGGATTTTAACAAAAATGCACTTCAGCTTTGGCCAAGGCTTTAACAAAAATTCACTTTGGCTTTGGCCGAGGCTTTTAATAAGTAACAAAAATACACTTCGGCTTTGGCCGAGGCTTTTAATCTTCGGTGCCGGTCAGGGCTTGTAAGCTGCCTGAATCCGGTTGACGTTTGTTTATCATTTGGTCCGGCCGGGGCTTGTGAGCTGCCCGAATCTGAACAGAGTTTTTTCATTCTTTGGTCCGACTGGGGCTTGTAAGCTGCCCGAATCCGAACGGAGTTTTTCATTCTTTGGTCCGATCGGGGCTTGTAAGCTGCCCGAATTCGAATGGAGTTTTTCCATTCTTTGGTCCGGTCGGGGCTTGTAAGCTGCCCGAATCCGAATGGAGTTTTTCCATTCTTTGGTCCAGCCAGGGCTTGTAAGCTGCCCGAATCCGAATGAAGTTTTTTCATTCTTTGGTTCGGTCGGGGCTTGTAAGCTGCCCGAATCTGAATGAAGTTTTTCCATTCTTTGGTCTGGCCAGAGCTTGTAAGCTACCCGAATCCGAATGGAGTTTTTCCATTCTTTGGTCTGGCCGGGGCTTGTAAGCTGCTCGAATCCGAACGGAGTTTTTCCATTCTTTGGTCTGGCCGGGGCTTGTAAGCTGCCCGAATCCGAACAGAGTTTTTTCATCCTTTGGTCTGGCCGAGGCTTGTAAGCTGCCCGAATCTGAATGAAGTTTTTTCATTCTTTGGTCCGGCCGGGGCTTGTAAGCTGCCCGAATCCGAACGAAGTTTATGGAGATCCTTTGGCCTGGTTCGGCCGCACTGGGGTGCTTGACCATACCGAGTCTTCGTTGAATAGGACTTAGCCCAGCCATAGTGCGGAGACATTGATACTCAAGGAAATAGCTCGGTCATACCGAGAATGGGTAAGTAACATCCATTTTTTATCATGACTTTTCGGAAAGAATGATTGTAGCGATCGAGCCGTGAATAATAGAAACAGGATGCTAATGCTGTAAATAGCGCAAGTCCATAGAAAGCATACCCTACTGGTGGTATATACGGAGATTGTCTAAATTCCACGTCCGGGAAATAGATTTTTCGCTTAGATCCTGGAGCTTGTAGGTGCCAGATCTGATGACTTCCGCTACTTGATAGGGGCCTTCCTAGTTCGGAGATAGCTTTCCTTGTTCTAGCTGTTTGGAGACAGATGCTTTTCGGAGGACAAGATCATCGGGTGAGAAGGATTTTCCTTTGACTCTGGAGGCGTGATAGCGAGCCACTCTTTACTGGTATGCAGCTACTATGATTCGAGCTTTCTCTCTGATCTCTTCCACTAGGTCGAGATTGGTGCGAAGCTGCTCATCGTTAGCCTCCTCCGAGTAGCTCTCCACTCACGGAGAAAGGAGTCCTATCTCCATAGGGATGACGGCCTTCGTGCCAAAGGCCATCCGGAATGGGGTCTTGCCAGTGGGGATTCTCTGGGTGGTGCGATAGGCCCATAGGACATGGTGAAGCTCGTCTGCCCATCTACCTCGAGCTCTAGCAAGCCGAGCCTTGATCCCTTGAAACAGGGTCCAGTTAGTCACCTCGGCTTCTTTGTTGGCTTGCGGATGCCCTACCGATGTTAGGCGGTGGCAAATCTCATGCTCCTCACAAAAACCTCGGAACTTTGGGTTGTCGAACTGCTTTCCATTGTCAGTTATAATAGTATGCGGAAGGCCGAAGCGATAAATAATGGATTTCCATACGAAGTCCCTGGCCCGAGCTTCGGTTATCTGGGCAATTGCCTCGGCCTCCACCCATTTGGTGAAGTAGTCGATGGTGACAAACAAAAACTTTCTCTGTCCAGTGGCGAGGGGAAAAGGGCCAAGAATATCCATCCCCACTTAGCAAAGGGCCAAGCGAAGGAAATAGGGACCAAACTAGCGGAGGGGATCCTCTGAATGTTGGAGTGTCTCTGACATGGGTCACAAGCTCGGACGAGATCATCAGCATCCTTTTGTATAGTGGGCCAATAATACCCCTGGCGTAGCACCTTATGGCACAAAGATCGGCTCCTCAGATGGTTGCTGCATATTCCCTCATGCACCTCCCGAAGAGCATAATCAGCTTCGGATGGGCGAAGGCATTTGAGCAGCGGCATGGAAAAGGACCGCTTATACAGATGGTCATCGATCAGCACATAGTGAGTGGCTTGCAGCTTCAGCTTCCTTGCTTCCTTACGGTCACCTGGGAGTGACCCTTCTTTAAGGTACTTCAAATGGGGTCGAACCAGGATGGTTCGGCCTCGACCTGCATCACTCGGTCCGCCTCCGTGATGCTGGGCTTTTCTAAAATTTTTAGGGGAAACTTCTGCTCGGAATCCATCGACTCCACAGTCGCCAACCGAGATAATAGATTGGCGTGTGCATTCTCGGATCTTGGGATCTGAATGACTTCAAATTCGAGGAAGTGGGAAAGCAAAGCACGCACCTCTTGGAGATACCGAATCATGTTTAGCTCCCGGGCTTCAAACTTGCCCCGCACGTGACCGGCTACCAACTGAGAGTTGGTAAAGGCATTCAACTTCTTCACTTTGAGGTTACAGGCGATTCGGAGTCCAGCAAGCAGAGCTTCATATTCAGCTTCATTGTTGGAGGCTGGGAAGGAGAAGCGAACGCTGTACTCGAAGGTCACCCCCTCTGGACTGGTGAGGATCAAGCCAGCACCAGATCCATTAGCATTAGATGATCCGTCGATGTGGAGCAGCCATAGGGCATCTGATCTCGGGCACTCAGAGGAGTCTGGAGTGGAGCCATCCTTCGGGATGGTACATTCAAGGAGGAAATCAGCTAGAACTTGTGCTTTAATGGCTGGGCGAGGTTGATATCGGATATCATGCTCGCTTAACTCAACGGCCCACTTAGCCATTCTCCCTGATGTCTTCGGGCGATGGACCACCGCCTTGATGGGTTGGTCAGTAAGGACTATCACAGAATGCACCTGAAAATATGGTCGTAGCCTCCAAACCAACGTTACTAGGGCCAAGACCAGTTTCTCAATCCGGGTATATCTTGTCTCGGCATCTCGAAGCAGTTTGCTAACATAGTAGATCGGCTTTTGGGTCTTATTCTCTTCTCTGACCAATACTGAGCCAATTGCGCCTTCTGAAACTGCCAAGTATAGAAATAGCATTTCTCCTGAATTAGGACTGCTAAGGAGGGGTGGAGAGCCGAGATATCTCTTGAGGTCCTCGAACAATTTCTGACATTCAGGAGACCATTGGAAGTTCTTGGTAGATCGGAGAGCTTTAAAGAAGGGAAGGCATCTCTCGGCTGATCGAGCCACAAAGCGGTTGAGGGCCGCAATCCTTCCAATCAGGCGCTGGACCTCTTTGACAGATGTTGGGGGTGCCATTTGCCGAAGGGCTTGAATCTTCTGCATATTGGCTTCAATGCCCCGCTGAGAAACCATGAAGCCTAGAAACTTTCCAGAATTGACACTGAAGGCGTACTTGGTTGGGTTGAGCTTCATCCGATATTTCGGAGCGTCATAAAGCTCTCAGAGAGATCCTCAATATGCTTGGATGCTTCTTTTCTTTTCACCAGCATGTCATCAACATACACCTCCATGTTCCGACCGATTTGCATGGGAGTCTTCTGGTTGCTCCTTGCCCCAGGTGCACTCGACCAAGAAATCTGCCAGGACACGAGATTTCATAGCCGATCGGGGATGGAAAGATAGGTCGAATTCTTTCAGCTTAAGCGCCCACTTTGCCAATCGGCCCAAAGTGTCTGGACGAGCGAGAATCGCCTTGAGTGGTTGGTCCGTGACCACCATGATCGGATGAGCTTGAAAATAGGGTCGGAGGCGCTGGGGGATACAATCAACGTGAAAATAATCTTCTCCATTCTCGAATACCTGGTCTCTGCATCCTGAAGCACTTTATTGGTGTAATACATCGGCTTTTGTGTTCCGTGGTGTCCATGCAAATCAGCACGGAACTGACAGCTTCGGAAGAAGCCACGAGGTACAGAAGAAGCTCTTCTCCACCCTTTGGCTTGGACAGCAGCGGCAGAGTGGATACAAATTCTTTCAGTCCCTCGAAGGCCATCTGGCATTCCCTCGTCCATTCGAATCTGTTGACTCTGTGGAGTGCCTTGAAGAAAGGCAGACACCTCTCATCGGACCTGGACAAAAAGCGGCTCAAGGCCGCCACCCTTTCCGTCAGGCATTCCACTTCCTTCTTGTTGATGGGAGATCTTATGTCCAGGATGGCTCGGACTTTATCAGGGTTCGCCTCGATTCCTCATTGGGTCACCATGAAACCCAAGAATTTGCCGGCTGTCACCCCAAAGGCATATTTGCGTGGGTTCAACCTCATCTGGTATCGGCGGCGGTTGCCGAAGGTCTCCATCAGGTCGGCGATATGGTTGGCGGCGCAGACACTTTTTGTCAGTATGTCATCCACGTATACCTCCATGTTGCGCCCGATTTGATCCTCAAAGATTTTGTTCATTAGCCTTTGGTAAGTGGCCCCCACGTTCTTCAGTCCGAATGGCATCACCTTGTAGTAGTATAGTCCTTTCTCAGTTATGAAAGAGGTAGCTTCCTTGTCTGCCGGGTTCATCCTGATTTGGTTGTACTCAAAGAAAGCATCCATGAAGCTAAGGGTCTAATGGCCGGACGTAGCGTCCACCAGTTGGTCAATCCGAGGCAACGGGAAGCTGTCCTTGGGGCATGCTTTGTTGAGGTCGGTGAAGTCTACGTACATCCTCCAGCTCCCGTTGGCCTTGCGGACCATCATGACGTTAGCCAACCAGTCGGGATGGCAAACTTCCCGAATATGGCCCGCAACTCTCAGCTTGCGGATTTCCTCATCGATGGCTTTCTGCCTATCAGGAGCGAAGCTCCTCTTCTTCTATCGGATAGGCCGACATTCTGGCTTGATGTTGAGCTGATGAGTGATTATTTCCTTAGAGATTCCTGGCATATCTGATGACAACCATGCGAAGATGTTGGAGTTGGCACGCAGGAAAGCAAGGAGCTAATCGCGCACCTCTTCCGGAAGTAGTGCTCCAATCTGGATGGTCCTCGTTGGGTCCTCCCCCAAGGGTAAGGCTAGGAGGTGCTCGGCTGGCTCCCAACTCCTCTCCATGTCTCGGGGGTCGAGTGGTTCAGGCGCTGCTGCCGACACCGTCTCCTACGAGCTAGGGGCTAAGTGGCAGTAGAGCGGTGGTGGGCTCTGTTCTTCCTTCATTTCTCCGACCCCTTCGTCAGTGGGGAATCTCACCAGCAATCTCTTGGTGGAGATAACAGCATCCAGCAGGTTCAAGCTGGGTCTCCCCAAAATTGCATTGTAATCCAGTGGGACCTGAACCAACAGGAAATTCATAAGAACTATGCTCTGACGCGGTGAGGTCCCGGTGGTAACGGGGAAGGTGACTCACCCTCCACCCTGACAGAATCTCCAGTGAAACCCATCAAGGGAGTGGTAACAGGTAGAAGAGAACTTGTATGCAAATTCATTCTAACAAAAGCGTCATAACTCAAGACATTCATTGAACTTTCACTATCAACTAGAATATGCTTTACAGGGTGTTTAGTGATCGTCATGGAGACGACGACGCTATCATCATTCTTATTCACTACTCCTTCTAGATCCCTTTTGGAAAAAAGGATTACAGAGTCTTCTTCCTCCCGTCGCTGTGTTTTTGCACTGTTGCTGCCCCCCAGGAGATCATGGCCACGGTCTTTTCTGTTGGGGCGTTGTCTATGCTAATCTGCGACATGGGAAGTGCTGATGGACCCGCAGCAGTAGGGTTCCCCCTCCGGATAAAATTTCTTAGATGACCTTGCTGAATAAGTTTCTCGATAGCTTTCTTCAAGAGGCGACAGTCTTCAGTGTCATGACCATAGTCTCTATGGTATCGGCAATAGAGCTCCTTGCTGCGGGGAATCCCAAACTTCATGGGGGCGGACGTCGGAAGTAGGGCTCCTCCTCAATCTCCAACAGGATGTGAGATATTGGAGCAAGGAGGGGAGTGAACTGCTCCTTGGGAACAAGCATCTGAGGCCGGTTGTTTGAGCGATGAGGAGGCTCAGACCTCTTGGGTCATCCTCCAGCAGGCTTCATGGGCATCTGTTTCTTGCTAGAACCTTTGTCGGCCTCCCTCCTAGAAGAGTCTGCTTCATCAACGCGAATGTACTTCTGTGCCCGGCTTAGTAGCTCGGCATAGGAGCCGGGAGGCTTCTTATCAAGGGAATATGCAAATCTAGAAGGACGAAGCCCTTGCTTCAGGGCTAGGGTGGCTACAGAATCCTTCAAGTTATAAACTTCGAGGGTGGCCTCCTTGAACCGAGTGATGAAGTCTTTCAGGGTTTCGCCGCTCCTTTGTTGGATAGCGAACAAGCTATCAACCACTCAAGGAATCTTCCGGCCTGTATCAAAGTGGGCTAGGAAAGATCGCTCGAGCTGTCTGAAAGAATTGATGCTGAGCGGTGGTAAACGTGAGTACCATGCACGTGCCGCCTTCCGCAGTGTGGCCGGAAAGGCCATACACAGGAGAGAGTCCGTCGCTCCTTGGACTTGCATGAGAACCTTGTAGCTCTCCAAGTGGTCCAGAGGATCCGTTTTGCCGTCGTACGGGTCCAACTAGGGAAGACAAAACCGAGGTGGGACTGGCTCCTCCATGATGCGGCGAGAAAGCGGGGGATGGTGGTCGTAGTCCGTCCCATGAGGGCTAGCGATCTGGCGACTAAGCTCCTCCAATCGCTGGTGATATTCATCAAGCCGTCGTTCGGCCCGACGGGTGGCCTTCCTGCCGGTGTCCTCTTTAGAGGAGTCCGAAGATGAGGATGGGGAAGACTGCCAGTGCAGGGAGTGCACATGTCTTGATTCCTTCTCACCATGCCACTGGTGGGAGTGATCAGAATGGTGGGAGAGAGATCGCCGCCGCTTTGGGGCCTCCCAACGGGGAGGTTCAGGGAGCGAGTTATGGGAGGCCTCAGGAGGAGTCCTGCCCTGATGAGGCTGACTGGCTCCATGACCCTCCTTATGAGGCGGAGGGGGTTGAGGTGGCAAAGGCATGGCGGCAAAGCAGTGTTCCTATAGTCCTCACACCACCGTCATCAGATCTTGTACATGACTAATCAGGACATCAAGCCGATCGGACTGGCCAGCCTGTGGTGGTGCAAGAGGCGGAACATGGGTGTTGGCCTCTGATTGTTCAGCCCGCGGGAGGCATTCCGCGGCATGGCTGGTAGAAGCTTCCTGAGCTCACGTCGTCACCATCCTCTTCCTCGCAGAAGTCGAGGGGTTGCAGATGCATGAAGGTAAACGTCTGTCTGCCGTCCCCCTTCCTGGCGCACCAATCTGTTGCTGCCAAACCACTTGCGGTGAGCACCGGTGGGCGGATATCTTCACAGATCATTGGAAGCAGTCGCTGGAAATGCAAAGGGAGCTCCTTCTTCTCTAGGAACCTGCACAAAGTCTCGGACCAGTGGTACCGGTGGGGACCCTCCGACACTCAAGTCAGTGGCTTGTAGAACAGGAGTTTTTTACAGTTAGAGAGTAGAGATCCCCTCCCTCGTTGCGAGTTAGGAGTTCTTATGTACCTGTTTGGGGGGTCAAATTTACCTCGTTTTGTTGTAACTGTCTAATCTGCTTCGTTAGGATGAGCTCAGTGAACATCGGGCAGGTGAGTCGTTGCTGAATAGGTGCCACATATATCGGCAACTGCAGGATGTGTTGGTAATTGCCCGTGATCTTGGTAAAACATATGAGCAAGATATGCGGCGATTAGTGCCTCAAATCTATAGGTTCAGTATTCGAGACCAACTCCGTTATACTAGGAAAATGTGCAATGTTGAGGCCGAAGCCATAGGCCAGGGCCGAAGCCAAGGGCCAAAGCTAGAGGCCGGGGCCGAAGCCAAGGGCCGAAGCTAGAGGCCGGGGCCGAAGCCAGGGGCCGAAGCGAGGGTGAGGCCGAAGCTAGAGGCCGGGGCCGAAGCCAGGGGCCGAAGCGAGGATGAGGCCGAAGCCAAGGGCCGAGGCCGAAGCCAGGGGCCGAAGCGAGGATGAGGCCAAAGCTAGAGGCCGAGGCCGAAGCCAGGGGCCGAAGCGAGGATGAGGCCGAAGCTAGAGGCCGAGGCGAGGATGAGGCCAAAGCTAGAGGCCGAGGCCGAAGCCAGGGGCCGAAGTGAGGATGCCGACGCCAGAAACGAGCTATCAACTCATTTGGCTCCAGGAAGCGCGCAAGGTGTTATGCTGCCGCCTAGAGGATGTGATCAGCCACATCAACCGCCATATATCCATTGACAATAAGGTAGAAACAGATGTGATACTCTGCTGTTCTATTTGATGATAAAGCAAGATCAGCTTTGCTGGATTTGATGAAGAGTAATTGAATTTATAGTAAAGGATCTTTGATTCGCTGCTCCCCTACCTATACAGGCTGGGTAAGCTCGACTTGGCTCTCTAGTGTTTATATGACGGCATGAGCTGCCCATCTTTTGTGGATCAAGTGTTGCAAGCGGTAGTGGATGGGCTGGTTACCATTTCAAGGGTAGAGGACGCTAACAAACCCATGGAAGTTGGGTAGAGGAACTGTTATTTGCATAAAGACCTAATGACACCTTCCCTATCTTTAGTCTCATAGTTTAATCCATTTCCACATTGTTACATTTCTTGTACCAAAGGATATGTATTCATAGGTGATCAAATGGATGGAAGTGTCTCTGAAATAGAATCACGAGATGCTGTATTTTTGGAGAATGAATTTCCTAGTAAGGGTGAGATTGATAAAAATACTTCCCTATGTGAGTTGGAGGATTTAAATGATAATATCACTCAAGCAATTGAAATTGAAAATACTCAACCGAGTAGGAGTGATTTAATACCTACTTCTTCTTCACAAGAACTTGAATTAAAAAGGAGTGCTAGAAAAAGCATTCCACATTGAAAATTTGAAATTGAGGGAGAAGCCCTCATGGTTACTCCAGAAGATGATGAGGAACCTAACACCGTGAATAAAGCTTTATCATGCCCTACTAAGGAACAATGGAAATTGCCATGGAAGAAGAAATGGAATCCATGAAAAAGAATCAAGTATGGGAGTTAGTCAATCTACTTGCTAATCGCAAAGCTATTAGGAATAAGTGGGCTCTCAAAATCAAGTGAAAAGCAGATGGAACAATTGATTGATATAAGGCACGACTTGTTGCTAAAGGTTCTACCCAACAAGAGGGTATAGATTTTGAAGAAACATTTTCTTCTGATGTAAGGTTTACTTCTATTCGCTTAATCCTAGCTGATGACGCCAAGTCACCTTCTTCAAGCATCGGAGAAGATGAACGTCCTTCTCTCCGGACCCCTGCAAGAAAAGTCCTCGGAGACCGGATGCTCCGGTGGGGACCCTCCGACGCTCAAGTTAGTCACTTGGGATCAGATGAGAACTGCTCAGCAGAAGGGAGCTGAAATAGTTAGGGTTTTAGCTAGTAGGAAGAAAACTAGAAACCAGAGTTTCAGGATCCTACTCACAACGCGAGCGCGTGCTTTTATACCTATTCGAATGTCCCATCTTTCTGTTCCAGAAGATTATTGTCGTACCATCACCGTGCACGCCGGAGGCATCTTGCGTTACCTGTCAATATGGCTTTACAGGTGTCTAGCAGCTACGGTTGCATTGGTGCACACCGTTGCTTGACATGACCGCGCACAGTTGCAAGTGGTAGTGAATCGTACTCTATAATGGGGCATGGTCATGCACAGTGACACATGCAATGCACCATACGCCGTTATGAGGTATGACCGCTAGCAGCCACGAGTGCACGGCGGACCAAATGGGTGCGCCAGGTGGCCCGAAGTTGTCGTTTGGTTTGAAGGCCGGTTCACGTACTGGACGTTGCTCCCGCACCCTGAGACCGGAGGGAGTCTCGGGGGTGAGATGACATTTGTGCACCCCGAGACTGGATGGGGTCTCGGGGTTGAGATGACGTTTGTGCACCTCGAGACCAGAGGGGGGTCTCGGGGTTGAGATGCAGTGACCTCACTCCGAGACCGGAGGGGGTCTCGGGGAGATGATGCTTGTGCACCCCGAGACCGGAGGGGGGTCTCGGGGTTGAGATGACGTTTGTGCACCCCGAGACCGGAGGGGGGTCTCGGGGTTGAGATGCAGTGACCTCACTCCGAGATCGGAGTGGGTCTTGGGGGTGAGATGATGTTTGTGCACCCCGAGACCAGAGGGGGGTCTCGGGGTTGAGATGTAGTGACCTCACCCCGAGACCAGAGGGGGTCTCGGGGGTGAGATGATGCTTGTACACCCTGAGACCGGACGGGGGTCTCGGGGTTGAGATGCAGTGACCTCACCCCGAGACCAGAGGGGGTCTCGGGGGTGAGATGATGCTTGTGCACCCCGAGACCAGAGGGGGGTCTCGGGGTTGAGATGTAGGGACCTCAACCCGAGACCGGAGGGGGTCTTGGGGGTGAGATGATGCTTGTGCACCCCGAGACCGGAGGGGGGGTCTCGGGGTTAAGATGTAGTGACCTCACCTCGAGACCAGAGGGGGTCTCGGGGGTGAGATGATGCCTGTGCACCCCGAGACCGGAGGGGGGTCTCGGGGTTGAGATGCAGTGACCTCACCCCGAGACCGGAGGGGGTCTCGGGGTGAGATGATGCTTGTGCACCCCAAGACCGGAGGGGGGTCTCGGGTTGAGATGCGTGACCTCACCCGAGACCGTAGGGGGTCTTGGGGGTGAGATGATGCTTGTGCACTCCAAGACCGGAGGGGGTCTCGGGGTTGAGATGCCGTGACCTCACCCCAAGACTGGAGGGGGTCTCGGGGGTGAGATGATGCTTGTGCACCCCGAGACCGGAGGGGGGTCTCGGGGTTGAGATGCAGTGACCTCACCCCGAGACCGGAGGGGGTCTCTGGGATGAGATGATGCTTGTGCACCCCGAGACTGGAGGGGGTCTCGGGGTTGAGATGCAGTGACCTCACCCCGAGACCGGAGGGGGTCTCGGGGGTGAGATGATGATGCTTGTGCACCCCGAGACCGGGGGGTCTCGGGGTTGAGATGCCGTGACCTCACCCCAAGGCCGGAGGCGGTCTCGGGGGTGAGATGATGCTTGTGCACCCCAAGACCGGAGGGAGGGTCTCGGGGTTGAGATGCAGTGACCTCACCCCGAGACTAGACGGGGTCTCGGGGGTGAGATGATGCTTGTGCACCCCGAGACCGCGGGGGGGGGGGGGGGTCTCGGGGTTGAGATGCCGTGACCTCACTCCGAGACCGAAGGGGGTCTCGGGGGTGAGATGATGCTTGTGCACCCAGAGACCGGAGGGAGGGTCTCGGGGTTGAGATGCAGTGACCTCACCCCGAGACCAGAGGGGGTCTCGGGGGTGAGATGATGCTTGTGCACCCCAAGATTGGAGGGGGTCTCAGGGTTGAGATGCAGTGACCTCACCCCGAGACCGAAGGGGGTCTCGTGGGTGAGATGATGCTTGTACACCCCGATATTGTAGGGGGATCTCGGGGTTGATATGTTCGGCAGAGCTAAGGGTTGAATGACCCCGTGGAGATGGAGTCCTCCAGGCGAACGCTTGGCGAAACCAACACTGATGCTGGACAAGGAGGATGTTCCGGGATTAGGGGAGGACCTCCGTTAGCTGCTGTTACCATTTATCTAATGGCACTGGATCAGCCACATCAGATGCCCCCTCACCCCTGAGGCGAAGCGGGCGCCACTGGCAAGGTGAAAGGGGTGCTACCTCCCACGTGACTGATCCCCGTCCGCATCCCTATGCGAACGGCATGGGGAATGTGAAAAGGCGGCCACTTCCATCCACTCAGCCTGCCACGATCATCCTTGAGGCGAGATTAACTCTTCGAAGTCCGCATGGAAAGCCGCATCATCATTACCTCTCACAGCGATGACATCAGCAAAGTCCCATCATTGGCCAGAGGTGTATCGTATCACGCGCTGGGCAACCATCGAGGTGAGCCAGCCTATGGTGGGGATCCATGTGGCTGATGAGACATGGCGGGATAATTTGAAACCCAATAAAACTCGAACGAGGGGCTGAATCTGGCATACGCTCCATCGTCTTCCTCTGAGCCTCTGCGTCTTGGTCTCCCCTGCAACCCGAGAACTTGCGCTTAGCTTTCCTTCCTTCAGGTCAGTTTTTGTCTCTTCTAGACTCCTCCATTCCTTCTTTTATCCATGAGTTCCCCGTCTCGGACCTCGGAGGACGATTCGGAGAATCGTTCTCCTTCTGAGAGGCACTGCGCATCTCCTATTCCTTCTTCCTCTCCTTCACTTGAGTGGTCTACCGATTCGGAGGACCGCGTCCCTCTGGCCCAGCGGTGGGTCACTGGTAGGGCTCCATCGAGGAGCCACCGGTCAGAGGCTGGCACCTCCTCGAGGGTGGAGGAGTCCCTAGGGGAGACCGCCTCCACGGTAACAGTCCAGGATTTGGTAAAAATCTGGGCTCGTTATCAGATTCCCCGGGATGTTGGGCTTTTCCTGCTGACTCCCGATGATAGAGTCATCTCCTCCCGATCCGGCCGAGTGGCCATTTATGAGATTTTCTTGAAGGCAGGCCTCCGGCCACCCTTTCCTCCCTTTTTCGTCAACCTCCATGAATACTATTCCTTGACTCCTTCCCAGCTGGTCTCAAATTCCTATCGGGCCGTTAGTGCCTTTGTCGTTCTCTATCATCGCCTTGGTATCACCCCCCAAATCTCCCTCTTTCGGACCTTTTACATCCTTTGGTCTCAGAAGGATTGGTGGCTGTTCCAGCCCCGACCCAACCGGGTCCTCAAGTTTCTCCTTCCTTCTTTGATCAAGGGATGAAAATCCCGGTTCTTCTTTGCCAGCTTAGACCAAGTCAGGCCCCGGTGGGGAGACCCCGACCTTCGAGGCAACGCCAACTCTGCCGTCCACCTGGGACAGGGAAGCATTGGGTCAGTTGTTGGCTGCCGAGATCCCTCGGTACACCCTGCTCCTGACAGAAGATAGCCTCCAGTTGGCGGGTCTTATCTCCCACCGGGGTAAGCCATCTTCATACTTAGCCAAAGTTTTGCTTGGTTTTGTTTTTTTTTTTTTTTTTTTTTGACCTTGACCGATATCATACAGCTATGAAGATCTCGATCCATAGACTCCTGAAGGCCGTCTCTAAGAAGAGGGCCCGGGAAGGGCCGAGTGAAGGCCAGCAAGCCCCGGCCCCAAAACGCCCAATGGCTCGGGTCCCCAGACCATCAGCACTGCAAGACCCCTGGTCGCTCCGAAGATCGACCTCACAGCTGACACCCTGCCAGAAAGGGTGGCGACCGAGGGGGTATCAATGGAGGAGCTAGCTGCGGAGGAGCCGGCAGTGGTAGAGGAGCCCACAGTAGCGGAGGAGCTCCCTGCCCCTGGTGAACCGACTCTACCCGAGGCAATCAGAAGCTGGGCGAAGGGCCATCAGGGACAGCAAGCCCACCCCCTGAGAGGACACCGGTGAGCAGCCCGCACGACGAGTCGGAGAATGCTGAGGCAGTCGAATGAAGCAGGGCCAGACCAGGGCCGCCCCGGGACTCCATCCTAAACGACGGGCATTGGGCAGAGCGGGTCCTCTCTCCAATCTTCATGCCCGAGGTCCTGGAAGAGCTTAGCCACCTGAAGGCGGGTATGCTCTTCTGGGAGTCCTACGCGGCCCTCGTCAGAGTAAGTGGTCCTACCACCCTTTGCTTCTATATTTCCCCCTTTTCTTTTCTTTTTACCCGGAGCTTGCATATAGCTTGCACACTCCCTAAGGGCCACGAGGGAGGTGATTCATGGTGGGAAGGCCCTTCGCGCGAGGCACAGAAGGAGGCTGAAGAGGCCTGGCATTGTGCGGAGGCGGCTGAGGGGGCCCTAGAGTCGGCCAGAACCGCTCGGGCCAATGAAATAAGGGCTACCGAGAGCCGAGCAGAGGCCGAGGCCAACCGTCTGTGGGCGACGCTCCACCAGATGATAGAAGCTGAAAACACCATGATAGCCAGAGACCTGCACATCTCTGAGCTGACCCTAGCCATCCAAGAAATTGAGGGTTGGGCAGCCACAGCTGCGGAGAGAGTAGGGTCGGCCGAGGATAAGGCAAGGGCAGCGGAGGAAAAGGCAACAGCAGCGGAGGAAAAGGCAAGGGCCGTGGAGGAAAAGGCAAGGGCAGTGGAGGAGAAGGCAACCAAGCCGAGGAGGAGGTGAGCCGCGCCCAAGAGGCCGAGAGGGCTACAGTGGCAGCCCTCACCGCGGAGGAAGGAGCGTGGGCCGTTGAGGTGGAAGCCGCCGTCATGGTCAGGACCGCCGGAATCATAGAAGAATACAAAGCGTTCGAGCGCTTTGCAGATGACCTAGCAGAAGCCTCGACGGCGGTGTTTCTTCAAGGGTTCCAGCATGGGAAGGAGAAAATTACTAGGGACTTGAGCTTTCCCCAAGCCTTAGAAGTCAAACCAGATCACTTCTCGGATTCAGCCCCCTCCGATGATGAGCCCATGCCGGCTGAACCGTGAGCCTCCTTGTATTTTATTTGTGCAAGTCCGACTATGTCGGCGTTTTTTAATCACTTCTAATTAATGAAATATCTTTTTCCTCCAAGATAAATTGTCCATCTGCGACCCTTATCCCAAATTCATTGGTTGATGATGTGCGACCTCTTGGTCCTATTAGTGCCAGGGGATAACTCTCAATTCATGCGTGAATTATTCCATCTTAGCCATCTAGGACCGAACCTCAGGGCCAGGAAGGATAGGCTTCCTGGGGTTGAGCACCGAACTTTGGAGGTTAAAGTAGGTGGGTTCCTAAGGACCGAAGGCACACCGCTCTGCCAGGGGTATGACGGGCCTTGTGCCTGGCTGGCACATGGCTTTAGGTGCCGACGGGGGTCGGGCTTTATGCCTGGCTGGTCCAGGGCTTTAGGTGCCGATGGGGGTCAGGATTTATGCCTGGCTGGTCCAGGGCTTTAGGTGCCGATGAGAGTCAGGCTTTATGCCTGGCTGGTCCAGGGCTTTAGGTGCCAACGAGAGTCGGGCTTTATGCATGGCTGGTGTAGGGCTTTAGGTGCCGACAAGAGTCGGGCTTTATGCCTGGCTGGTCCAGGGCTTAGGTGCCGATGGGGGTCGGGCTTTATGCCTGAATGGTTCAGGGCTTTAGGTGCGATGGTTGTCGGGCTTTATGCCTGGCTGATCCAGGGCTTTAGGTGCCGACGAGAGTCGGGCTTTATGCCTGGCTGGTCCAGGGCTTTAGGTGCCGACGGGTGTCGGGCTTTATTCCTTCAGGGCTTTAGGTGCCGATGGGGTCGGGCTTATGCCTGACTGGTTCAGGGCTTTAGGTGCCGACGGGTGTCGGGCTTTATGCCTGGCTAGTCCAGGGCTTTAGGTGTCAACGAGTGTCGGGCTTTATGCCTGGCTGGTCCAGGGCTTTAGGTGCCGACAGGTGTCGAGCTTTATGCCAGGCTGATCCAGGGCTTTAGGTGCCGACGGGAGTCGGGCTTTATGCCTGGCTGGTCCAGGGCTTTAGGAGCGATGAGAGTCGGGTATTATGCCTGGCTGGTCCAAGGCTTTAGGGGCCGACGAGGGTCAGGCTTTATGGCTGGCTGGTCCAGGGCTTTAGGTGCTGATGAGAGTCGGGCTTTATGCTTGGCTGGTCAGGGCTTTAGGTGCCGACGGGGGTCGGGCTTTATGCCTGGCTGGTCCAAGGCTTTAGGTGCCGATGGGTGTCGGGCTTTATGCCTGGCTGGTCCAGGGCTTTAGGTGCCAATGTGTGTCGGGCTTTATGCCTAGCTTGTCCAGGGCTTTAGGTGCCGACGGGAGTCGGGCTATATGCCTAGCTGGTCTAGGGCTTTTGGTGCCGACGGGAGTCGGGCTTTATGCTTGGCTGGTCCAAGGCTTTAGGTGCCGACAGGGGTCGGGCTTTATGCCTGGCTGGTCCAGGGCTTTGGGTACCGATGGGTGTCGGGCTTTATGCCTGGCTGGTGCAGGGCTTTAGGTGCCGGCGGGTGTTGGGCTTTATGCCTGGCTGGTCCAGGGCTTTAGGTGTCAACGGAGGTCAGGCTTTATGCTGGTTGGTTCAAGGCTTTAGGTGCCAATGGGGGTCGGGCTTTATGCCTGGCTGGTCCAGGGCTTTAGGTGCCGACGGGGGTTGGGCTTTATGCCTGGCTGGTCCAGGGCTTTAGGTGCCAATGGGGGTCGGGCTTTATGCCTAGCTGGTCCAGGGCTTTAGGCAAAAGAACTCATGAGCTAAAATTGAAATTCATTAATATGGAATGAGGGGCGAAGGCCCAAAAGAATACAGGCATGATATTTAATGTGAGAGGAGAGATGCGCTACTGATAATACCGACGAAGGTTGTCTGCATTCCACGTCCGAGGAAGTGGCTTCCCATCAAGCTCTTCAATCTTGTAAGCTCCGTGACAAGTATCTCGGTGATCCGATAGGGTTGTTCCCAATTCGGGGCTAGCTTGTCCCCCTCCGTCGGCTTTGAGACTTCAGCCCGTCGGAGGACCAGGTCTCCCAGCAAGAAATTCTTGGGACGTACATGGGTGTTATAGTATCTAGCAGCTCGTTGTCGATAGACCTCCATCTGCAACCACGATCGGTCCCGCACCTCCTCCACCAGGTCAAGGTTGGCCTGCAGCCCGTCCGAGTTATCTTTCTCATCATACGACTCCACCCGAGGACTCGGGGAGCCTATCTCCACTGGGATAACAGCTTCGGACCCGAAAACCAGGCTGAACGGAGTCTCTCCGGTAGGGGCTCGTGGCATTGTATGGTAGGCCCATAGCATTGTGAAGCTCCTCCACCCATCGCCCCTTGCAATCATCCAGCCGGGTTCTCAATCCTTGGAGAATGATGCGATTGGTCACTTCGGCCGCGCCATTAGTCTAGGGGTGTCCAACGGAAGTGAACCTCTGGTGGATGCCAAGTTCGGTGCAGAACTCCTGGAAAGGCGCGTTATCAAACTGCCGACCATTATCGGTGACTAAGGTATGGGGTAGCCCAAACCGGCATATGATGGACTTCCAAAAGAAGGATCTCACCTTGTTTTCAGTAATTTTAGCAAGGGCTTCGGCTTCAATCCACTTGGTAAAGTGATCAACGGCCACCAGGAGGAACTTGCGCTGTCCGGAGGCCAGAGTGAATGGTCCCAAGATATCCATACCCCACTGAGCGAATGGCCAAGGTGCCACCAAAATGGTCAGCTGAGACGCCGGCTGTCGCTGAATATTGGTATGGCGCTGGCAGCTATCACATTTCTTGACAAGCTCAGCAGCATCTTCCTTCATGGTGAGCCAGTAATATCCCTGTCATAAGGCCTTGTAAGCTAGGGCTCTGCCTCCCAGATGACTTCCACAAATGCCTTCGTGGATCTCCCGCAAGATGTAATCTACTTCAGCTGGCCACGCACTTGAGGACCGGGTATGAAAATGACCTTCGATAGAGCCTTCTGTCCATTATCAAAAACCTTGGAGCCCGCCGCTTGAGTAATCTAGCTTCTGCGGGGTCTTTAGGGAGGGTGTCGTCAATCAAATATCGTACATAGACATCCATCCAAGAGGGCCCCTGCTCAACTGGCAATGCTTCTTCCATCGTTTCGATGCTTGGGGCCTACAGGTGCTCCACATATGTTCTTCCCAGGGTTCCGTCGGTCGAGGTGGCTAGTCGGGACAATGCATCAGCCCTAGCATTCTTTGCCCGGGGAATGTAGCTAACATGAAAGTAGGAGAACCGAGAGGCCTGGGACCACACCTCGCTTAAGTAGCGTGACATGGTTGGGTCTCTGGACTCATACTCTCCAGCAACCTGTCCGGAGACAAGCTAGGAATCTATGAAGGCTCTCAGACGCTCCGCTCCAAGCTCCTTGGCCAGTTTCATCCCCGCCAGCAGGGCTTCATACTCCGCCTGATTATTGATAGCTGAGAACAGGAACCAGAGGGCATACTCCACTACCTCCCCCTCGGGGCTTACGAGGATAAGTCCAGCTCCGCTTCCTTGAGAGTTAGCCGCCCCATCCACATGTAGGATCCATTCTTCTCCTTCCGATTCCCCACCGGGGGTGGCTCCATGCGCACCTTCGGATAAGACTCTTCATGGCCCTCCTCAGTCCAGGTACACTCAACCAAAAAATCAGCTAATACTTGGGACTTCATGGCAGACCTTGGCCGGATGGACAAATCAAACTCGCTCAGCTTAACAGCCCACTTGGCTAACCGTCCCGAGGTGTCAAGACTGGATAGAATAGTTCGGAAAGGTTGGTCCGCGAGCACCACGATGGGGTGAGCTTGGAAATAGGGTCGGAAGCGCTGTGCGGAGACCACCAAGGCGAAGATGATCTTCTCAGTTCTGGTGTATCTGGTCTCAGCATCATGAAGCATCTTACTGGTGTAATAGACTGGCCTCTGTATTCCATCAGCATCCATACATACGAGCACAGAGCTGATGGCCTCAGGGGAGGCTGCCAGATATAGAAGAAGCTCCTCCCCGCTCCTTGGCTTAGACAGTAATGGGGGAGTGGATAGAAATTGCTTCAACTCCTCGAAGATATCCTGGCACTCCTTTGTCCATTCGAAGCCATTGACCTTGCGCAATGCCTTGAAGAAGGGCAGACATCTCTCCACTGATCTTGACATGAAGCGACTCAGGGTTTCCACCCTCCCGGTCAAGCGCTGCACCTCTTTTTTGTTAGCCGAGGGCCTCATATCCATGATGGCCCGGATCTTATCAGGATTGGCTTCGATCCCGCACTGAGTCACCATGAAGCCCAATAACTTGCTCGCTGCAACCCCGAAGGCATACTTGTGGGGGTTCAGCCTCATCCGATATTGGCACAGGTTGCTGAAGGTTTCCGCAAGATCAACGATGTGGTCAGCCGTATGGGCGCTCTTGGTCAACATATCATCCACATACACCTCTATGTTGCGCCTAATCTGGCCCTCAAAGACCTTATTCATCAACCTCTGATAAGTTGCACCGGCATTCTTCAGCCCAAATGGCATCACTTTGTAGCAGTAAATTTCCTTTTCGGTGACAAAGGAAGTGGCCTCTTCATCAGCTGAGTCCATCCTTATTTGGTTGTACCCCGAAAATGCATCCATGAAGCTAAGGGCCTCATGCTCGGACGTAGCATCCACTAGCTGATCGATCCGGGGCAGCGGGAAGCTATCCTTGGGGCACGCCTTGTTGAGATCGGTGAAGTCCACGCACATCCTCCAGCTCCCACTGGCCTTACGCACCATCACGATATTCGCCAGCTAGTCGAGGTAGTGCACTTCACATATATGACCAACCGCTAAGAGCTTTCGCACCTCTTCGTCCATAGCCTTATGTCTATCTGAGGCAAAACTTATCTTCTTTTGTCGAATGGGTCGGCACTCAGGCTTGATGTTGAGCCGATGGGTGATGTTGGAAGATTATTGAAAAATTATATGATCCAATCCTTTTGATTTTGATGATTACTAAAAGCCATTAAGTTCATTAAAAGATATAATGAGTTTATTTAAATGAGCAATATATTTATTTGAACAATCAATGAGAATGTTAAAGTTTGACTTTAATCAATTTTGAAAGTAACTTTAAGCTCAATGTTTAAACTTTCAAAAAGAAATTTTATAATTCATGTTTTATTCAATGAGTTTTTGGAATAGTTCTTGAATCAATTCTTAATGTCAATTTTATTGAATTCAAGTCAAAACATTGAATTAAAATGAATCTGGAACGATTTTAATGTCAATCAGAAAAGTTTCTGATTTTTGATACGTTCCGGAGCCGACTCCTGAGTTTCAGAGTCGACTCCGCTCAGTGTACAGAAATGTGCATCTGTGTCGAGTCGACCCATTAAATTTGTCGAGTTGACCCCTGATTCTGTCGAGCCGACTCCTTGACTGTGCGAGTCGACTCCGCTCAGACACCAGAAGAGTGTTTTTCTGAGCACTTCGCGAGTCGACCCCAAGCTTTTCATGAGTCGACTCCCGACTTTCAGGAGTCGACACTTTACTTTTGGTGAGTCGACCCCTAACCTTTATAAACATTTCTATTTTTGGTAAGATGAGCTCGAGCCGACTCGGGAAAAGCATGAGTCGACTCCAGCAAATCTGGGCAAAATTTTTACGGATGCCAACTCAGCTCCAACGGTTAGTTTTTAATTAACGGCTATTTTTCTTTGTCTCTAACGAATATATTTTTGCAGAATCTATAAATAGAGGAGCTCTTTTCAAATCGAAAGACTCAAGAGAGTGAAAAAGAAAATCTTTCAAAAAGAGGGAAAAACAGAGCTTCATTTGAAAAATCATTTGAGCCAAGAAAAGAGATTCAAAAGGAGTGAAATCAAAGAGAGAGATTCGTGTGCTCCTGAGCTACAATCTACAAAAAGTTCAAGAGGAGATCCCAAAGCAACCAAGAGCAAATCAAGATCTTTCGACCTAGAAAGAAAAGAAGAAAAGCTTCAACCAACATCCAAAAGCCCCAAAGCTAGGAGAATCTGTGCTGAGGCCTGATTCCACACTTCAAAGGAGTTGAAAAAGAGAAGCAAAGAAGCCAAGCCTGCATTCAAACATATTAAATCAGGCTTTTCTAAACCTAAGCTTTATTTTGATTATTCTGCTCTAGAGGAGCTGTTTGTATTTAAACTCGAAATTATTTTTGTGTGCTGATTCAAAAGTGGATTGAATCAGTGGAGGTAGTTGTACCTCGTGGTAAGCTTGGGATAGCTTACGTTTGGGTTCGTTGTGACCCCGTTAAAACAACGAGTTGGGTTTTGTGCTGGTAAGCCCGTGTAAAACCGGCTGGGTTCGTTGTGCGCCCGGGAAAACAACAAGTTTGAGTTGTGAGCTTGAAAAACAACTCGGCTGTAATCTAGGGAGATTATAGTGTGGACCCAAGTGAATCTTGGGAGTGGACGTAGGTGCTGGTTGCACCGAACCACTATAAAATCTTGTGTTTGCCGTGCTCATTTGTCTCTTACTCTATCTCTCTTATATTACTGTTTGTGCATTGCTTCTAAGTTAATTTCTCTCACTTGCACATCTTGAGTAAATTTGTTTAAAACATTTCAAAAAGTCTTAAATTTTTAAGAACCCAATTCACCCCCCCCCCTCTTGGGTTGCCATCTGGGCCAACAATTGGTATCAGAGCAAGTGCTCATTTAGAATTTGATCTCACGATCAAGGGCTAAAGATCCTTATGGCAACACAAAGTGGTTCATGTTTTGCTGAAGGTCATTCTACGAATAGACCTCCTTTATTTAATGGAACCAACTATTCATATTGGAAAGCTAGAATGAGAATATTCATTCAAGCTTCTGACTATGAATTATGGGGAGTAATAATAAATGGACCTAGTACACCCACACATGTAATAGATGGCACTATTGTTCCTAAGCCCGAAAGGGATTGGAATGATAATGATAGGAGAATGGCACAACTAAATGCTAAAGCCATTAACATTTTGTATTGTTCCTTAGACTCTAATGAATTCAACCGAATCTCAACATGTAATTCCGCAAAAGAAATTTGGGATAGGTTGGAAATAACACATGAAGGAACAAACCAAGTAAAAGAATCAAAGATAAATATTTTGGTTCATAAATATGAATTATTTACTATGGAACAAAATGAAACCATCACATGCATGTTCACTAGATTCACTGATATTGTGAATGGTTTGAAAAGTCTTGGAAAAGTATATACTAACTCTGAGCTTGTTCGCAAAATTCTTAGGTCACTTCCAAGGACTTGGGAAGCCAAGGTGACAGCCATACAAGAAGCCAAAGATCTGAACATCCTACCATTGGAAGAGCTTCTTGGTTCGCTGATGACTCATGAGCTTCAAGTTAAACAACATGTCAATGAGGATGAGTCAAGAAAGAAGAAGACCATCGCCCTCAAAGCTGCGAAAAGGAAGTAAGCAGCAGCGATGATGAAGAGGATGATGATGATGAGACAGCCCTCCTTGCAAGGAAATTCAAGAAGTTTATGCAAAGAAGGAGGCCCTTCCACAAGAAGAGATTTGTATCAAAAATGGAAGGAGAAAAAGAAAAGGATAAGAAAAAGGAAAAGGACAAAGAGAAAGAGCCCTTAGTATGTTATGAATGTAAAAAGCCAGGGCATTTTAGATATGACTGTCCTTTACTTAAGAAGGCCTATAAGAAAAAGAAAAAGGCCTACATGGCAACTTGGACTGACAGTGAAGAGTCTTCTTCCGAAGAAGAAGAACAAAAAGAAGTTGCTAATGTTTGCTTCATGGCGGACGACAACGAAGAGGTAAGTACCGAAACCCCCGATGATGAATTTACATTTGATGAAATGTTTGAAGCTTTCAATGAATTGATGATTGATTTCAAAGCTTTGAAAAAGAAACACAAATCTTTGAAAACTGAAAACTTAAATTTAATTAAAGAGAAAAATGAATTAAATCTTGTAGTTAAAGATTAAAAGATAAAATGGAAACACTTCTTAATGAAAAGAATGATTGTGTTCATAAGATTGATTTGGTAAAATCTGAAATGAAAATCTAATTAAAGAAAAAGAATCAATCTCTAATGAAAATGATTTTCTAAAGAAAGATGTTAAAAAGTATAAAGACATTGTTGAGAAATTTACTCTAAGCTCAACTAAACTAAATATGATTTTAGATAGTCAAAAAGCAGTTTTTGACAAAGCAGGTTTAGGATATAACACATTTAGAAAGCAAAAATCATTGAAAAATATTTTTGTAAAAGCTAACCAAAGTAATATTACTTGTTTTAAATGTAATCAAAAAGGACATAAATCTTTGAGTGCAAAACAATAAGTAATAATGAAAAATTAAACACTAAAGAAAAGAAAATTTGGGTTCCGAAAGGAACAATTTTTATTGCTACTAACCATGAAGGACCCAAGAAAGCTTGGGTACCTAAACATAAAGTTTAAATTATGTTGCAGGAATGTCTTGTAGCCAAAAGATCAAAGAAAAAGTGGTACCTTGATAGTGGCTGCTCAAGACATATGACGGGTGACAAAGATGAATTCATCACCCTGGAAGAAAAGAAAGGTGGAGTTGTTACGTTTGGCGATAATGGTAAAGGTCAAATTATGGGCCTTGGTAAAGTTCGTATAACTCCATCTACATTTATTGATAATGTACTTTATGTTGATGGTTTGAAGCATAATCTAATTAGCATAAGCCAATTATGTGATAAAAACTTTAATGTTTCATTTAAATCTTCAATATGCACTGTAACTAATTCTATTGATAATAGCATTGTATTTACGGGTTATAGACATGGCAATGTTTACTTGGTTGATCTAGAAAAATTATCTTTGAGTGATCATTGCTTAATTGCTGACAATGCTAATATAAATGAAATTAGTTGGTTGTGGCATCGTAGATTAGGTCATGCAAGCACACACCTTATTTCAAAATTAATTAAAATGGATTTAGTTAAAGGCTTACCTAAACTAGTTTTTGAAAACAACAAAATATGTGATGCATGTCAATTTGGAAAACAAACTAGAAGTTCTTTCAAATCTAAAAATGTTGTTTCAACTTCTAGGGCATTAGAGCTACTTCACATGGACCTTTTGGACCAACTAGAACCACAAGTCTAGGAGGAAAGAAATATGGTCTAGTGATTGTAGATGATTATTCTAGATATACTTGGGTAATGTTTTTAGCTCACAAAGATGAGACTTTCTCGATATTCCTGAAATTCTTCAAGAAAGTCACAAATGAGAAAAACACTACCATAGTATCTCTAAGAAGTGATCATGGAACTGAATTTGAAAATCACTTATTTGAAAGTTTCTGCACTGAAAATGGTATTAATCATAATTTTTCAGCCCCTAGGACTCCACAGCAAAATGGTGTAGTTGAAAGGAAAAATAGGACTCTAGAAGACATGGCCCGTACCATGCTATGCGAAAGTAACCTACCAAAGTACTTTTGGGCGGAAGCTATTAACACAGCATGCTACATCTTAAATCGAGCCCTAATAAGACCAATCTTAAAGAAAACACCTTATGAATTATGGAATGAAAGAAAACCCAATATAAAATACTTTCATGCATTTGGATGTAAATGTTTTATTCATAATAATGGTAAAAATAATTTAGGCAAATTTGATGCTAAATCTGAAGAAGGAATATTCTTAGGATATTCAACAACTAGTAAAGCTTATAGAGTATTTAACAAGAAAACCTTAGTAGTTGAAGAATCCATTCATATAGTTTTCGATGAGTCTTTAGCATCTAGTTCTGAAAAGCTTGATGATGAGGAAGATACAAACATAATTGAAAAAGATCTTGAAAAACTTAATATTGAAGTATCTTCAGATCATGAGCAAGAAGCTAAAGATGATGATTCACATAAGGACGATGATGTCAATATTGATCATAATGATATAGATCTTCCAAGAGACTGGAGATATGCTCATAGTCATCCCAAGGAATTGATTATAGGTGATCCATCTCAAGGAATAAGAACTAGATCATATATGAGAAATATTAGTAATCATCTTGCATTTGTATCACAAATTGAACCTAAAACTATTGAAGAAGCTGAAAAAGATAATAATTGGATGTTAGCAATGCAAGAAGAATTAAATCAATTTACAAGAAATAATGTATGGACTTTAGTTGAAAGACCTAAAAATCATTCAGTATAGGATCAAAATGGATATATAGAAATAAACTAGATGAAAATGGATAGTAATTAGAAACAAGGCTAGATTGGTTGCTAAAGGATA
>UESW01001876.1:215831-336326 GCA_900491605.1 Calamus simplicifolius | reverse complement strand
AATAAAAAAGACTAACATATCCACATAATTTAAGAGTTTAGTAGATAATTTGCTTTTTGTTAAAATTTTTTATTGAACATAAAAAATCTTGCCACTAAAAAAATATATCTTTTCCAAATAATTTGACTTATCATTAAATTCAATTATTATTTATTTTTATAATAATAAAATTAAATAACAACACAAATTAATTTATTACATGTTATTCTTGTCACAAAAGAGTACATTTTTTGCTATTAACTAATTTTAAACTTCAATAATCTTACTCTGATAATAAAAAATTAATTTCTAAGAAAATTAACATAATCCATGGTGACTTCTAGATTTCACATTAGGGAAAGAAAAATAAGAAGTGGGAGGTTCCACTTGGTTATTTTCTTCTATATATTTCTAATTTTATATTAGACTAAAATAAAATTTTAAACTTGGACTGCAACTCAAAATTTATTTTGATCCTACCGTTTAGTCTATTATCTTTTAAGAAGGTTACCTTCCTAATATTCTTTATATAAAATTAATTAAAATTGAAAGCATAGTTAATGCATCATGGTGATACAAATGCATAGACTATTAATAGAATGGTCATCAATTATTTTATTATTAATAATCTATGTAATAAGACATTACGCATGCAACATTCTAAATAAGAGAGCAATGTATGACAACAGAAAATTTAACTGCCAAAATAAATTTTGAGTAAAAGTTTGGAGACCAAATGTTTATCCCAACGGCAATTGGCAAGCACAGAGCAATAGCTACCGGCCTAGTTTCCTTAGTAGCAAACACCACCGCAGCTCAACATGATAAAGAAAACTGCCTACATTTTAGAACAAATCGATGCATTTGAATTAAATAATTTTAGTAACAGTGAATCAAAAGATTTTTTTTTTTACACCGAGTAAACAGCAGGGAAGGACTTCGAAAAAAAAAGAGCAGGCAGGGCATGACTACGGCGGCCTGCCTGCAGGGCCGCTGAGGGAGAAATGGGGGTTGTTGGGCTCACCTGAATGGGGAGGAAGGCGGCTGGGGGGGGGGGGGGGGGCGAGTTAGGGCCGGCGGAGTGGGGGAGGTTTTATAAATGGGGATTAAACGACGCCACTATGGCGTCGCTAATTAGCAACGCCTTAATGGCATCGCTAATTTGGCAGGATTAGGCGGACGCATAGAATAATGCATGCTATTTAGCGCGCATAGAATAGTGTCGCTAAATATTAATATATATAATGGGTAATTTTATATATTAATTATTATAATGTTAATAATTAATATTATAATGATCATTTATTTATTAATATATATAATCTATTACTAGGGATATTAATATCTATATAAATTATGTTATAATATTATATATTTTGTATATTTTAATATGTTATAGTAGGATTCATAAATTATTTTGATTCCAATTAACTATGATACCAAACTAAACAAACCCTTAAAATAGTAGATGCAATAAATTTTTACTTTCACTTTTTCTCTAAAATTTAAAAGTTTTTTTATAAATAAAAATTAAATAAGAGAATCAAATTAACTTTTTTTACATTAGAATTTTTTATTTTAAAATAAAAAAGTGATATCAAATGGAGCCTACAATTAAATTTTTTTTAAAAAAATAGAAGAAGCCTATAGGTATGTGGGCTATGTATGCAAGGTAGAAGGTCCTACCCGGGACTCGTTGGAGCTGGCCTGGATGGTCAACTAGAAAGTCCTACCCGGGACCGACGCTTGCCTCCAGTTCGATCCACGTTTGCCAAGAATGCAGTCTAAATCCTAAACCCAAAATCTAACCTAAACCCAAAACCCAAAACACAAAAAACCCTAAAACCCCTTAAACCCTAAAACCCTAAACCCGAAACCCAAACCCTAAAACCTAAACACTAAACCTTAAACCCTAAACGCTAAAACCCTAAACCCTAAAAGCCCAAAAAAACCTAAACCTTAACCCTAAACCCTAAACCCAAATCCTAAAACCTAAAACCCTAAGACTTAAACCCCTAAAACCTAAACCCCTAAAACCCTAAACCCCTAAACCCTAAAACCTTAAACCCTAAACCCCTATAATCGTAACCCTAAACCCTTAAACCATAAACTCTTAAACCCTAAACCCTAAACCTAAAACCCTAAAACCCAAAAACCTAAAAACCATAAAACCCTAAAACCCTAAACCCTAGCTAAAAACCTAAACTCCTAAACCCTTGAAACCCGGAAACCCTTAATCCCTGAACCCTAAATCCCTGAACCCTAAACCCTGAACCCTAAAAAACCGTAGATCCCTAAAAACCCTAAACCCTAAACTTCTGAACCCTAAAACCCTAAACCCTAAAGCCCTAAAACTTAAACCCTAAAACCATCAAACCCTAAATAGTGACAAATCAAAATGCATCGCTAATTAGCAACGCATACGCTTGCATCACTAAATAGCAACGCAGGGATATGCATCGCTAATTAGCGATCATATTTAGGGATATGCGTCACTAATATCGATCATTGAAACTAAATCGCAATCATATGCGTCGCTAAATAGCGACGCAAGCGTTGAGTCACTATTTAGCGACGCATTTTGTAGCGACGCATATCCCTACGTCGCTATTTAGCGACGCATGAATGCATTGCTATTAGTGACGCAAGCGTATGCATCACTAACTAGCAACGCATTTTCTTAAGTCGCTAATAGAGTCCCTATTTAGCGATAAATTTTTAGGAGTCGCTAATTGTGTCACTATTTAACGACTAATTTAATGTGTTGCTAAATGGAGACGAATTCATCGCTATTTCATCATAGATTTCGTGGGTCACATTGCATCACAATTCTGTTGTTATTTTTCGATGAATATTTGCGTCGCTAAGTTGCATTGCTATTTCATAATTTTTTTGTAGTGATCGAGCTAACCTTAAATAGTTTGACCTAGCTATCATTTGATCAAAAGGAGCTCTTTTTTCCCCTTCACTTTTTGCTTAGAGGCTGTTTGGATTGGAGGGAATGGAGGGAAGGGAAAGAAAATAAAGGAAAAAAGCTCATAAATTACTTTGTTTGAAAGAAAGGTGAAGGAAAGAGGAGGAAGAGAATGAGAGTAACTGGTTTCCTTATTTCTTCCTTAGTGAGGATAAATTTATTAACTCCCAAATCGGAGGGTAAAGTGGGGAGAAAAAAATGTTGCTTCTTTGATGCCTAAGATATGAGACCTAATCCATAAGGGAATACATAGCATGATGTACTCTTCATGTCATCAATGCTTTGGTCCAATCACTATCATAAAACCCAAATAACTTCACAATATCATTCTTATTTCTTTCATACATGACCCCATAATCTTTAATACTTTTGATGTATCTTAAGACTCTTTTTGCTTGTCCAAAGTGAATCTTACTTGATTTTTGCATAAATCTGGAAAGTAAATTTGATGCAAACATTATATTTAGCCTTGTAATTGTTAGATATAATAAACTTCTAATAATGCTTCTGTATAATTGTGCATTGACTTCATCACTTTCATCCAATGTTTTGAAATCGGACTGGACTGGCCGGTCCAACCGATCCAACCGGGAACCGATCATCAGTCTGGTCCAATTTTATTATTAAAGTTGACTTTTATATGATTTGGTAAAAACTAAAAAACTCATTGAATCGGCTGGGTTTCAACCGGTCCAACCCAGTTTTTAGATTTTTTTAATTTTTTATTTAAATTATATTTATATTTTATTATTTTATTTTATTAAATTATAATTTAATTATAAAATTATCCGGTTCGATCAAATCGGTTCATCCGATCAAACTGATTGACCCGCGACCCAAATGTTAAGCCAGTTTGTTATCTGGTTCGGTTTTTAAAATATTGCTTCCATCTTCTTTATCTATTTACCACAAAAGGTATTTCATAATATTATAATTTTCTATTTTAAATTTTTTGAGAATCCCTTCTACATACTTCTTTTGACTGATAAAGATGCCATCTATTTTTTGATTGATTTTAATTCTCAAAAAATAATGAAGCAAACCCATATCATTTATTTCATATTTTCTCATCATATCACTTTTGAAAGTCAAGATTATATTCTCATTATTACCAGTAATAATTAAATCATCAACATAAAGAGAGAGAATGAGAATATCATTATCTTGCTTCTTCACATAAAGTGATGGTTTACTTGAACTTCTTAGGAAATCTTTCTCATTGAAGTAGGTATCAATTTAAGAGTACCATGCTCAGGGTGCTTGCTTCAGCCCATACAATGCTTTTTTAACTTGTATATCTTGCTTTCTTGACCTTTGATGATGAAGCCTTAAGGTTATTCAATATAAATTCTTCTTTCAATACTCCATTCAAGAATGCTGACTTTACATCTAGTTGGTGTAGTTTTCAACTTTTATGTCACTACAAGAAATTTAATTTTTAATGATGTCAAAAAAGCATTGTTAAACATAAGAAATGTGTTGCTATATAGGTTTAGTGACTCCATTGCAACGCCAAAAAATCATTGCTAAACAATCGATTGGTAAAGATTAATGTGTCACAAAGGCGTCGCTATTAGCGATGCACAAAATGCATCGTTAAATAGTGACGCCTTTATGATGCATTTTATGCGTCGCTAAATAGTGATGCATTTGTGTTGCATTTTGTACGTCGCTAAATAGCGACGCAATTTGTGCGTTGCTATTTAGTGACGCCTTTCTGACGCATTTTGTGCATCACCAAATAGTGACGCAATTATGTGTTACTATTTAGGGTTTAGGTTTTAGCGAATCAATTATGCGTGGCTAATTAGAGACGCGTATGCATCGCTATGGCGTCGCAATATTTTATAATTTTTTAAACAAATTGCTTAAAATAAAATTTAAATCTACTACAAATACAATTCATGCTATAAAAAGAGACATGATAATTTAAAATAGCTATTGGCGCTAATTCGCTAAATAGACATTAAAATTGTAAAAAAGGTCTAATTTTTTTATTAAAGTAAAGTAAATAAGTTTTAATCCATTATATAAATGAAACATAAATAACAATAATGTATACAAATAAAAAAATAAAAATAACATCAATTGTCCTACAGTGGATCACATGGTGAAGGTCGAAAAGTATCGGAGAGTGAAGCTGATGTGTTCTGCGACATCAGGCGAACCAACTCCTACATCTCACGCATCTGTTGTCGATCCGTGGCCTGCTGTACTCTGATGTCTGCAAGCTACTGCTGAAGCGCCAAAGTGTGCTCCTACTGTGCTCTAAGGTCGACAAGCTGCTGTTGAAACTCATATCGAACCTGATCCATAATGGATTGCCTGATCTCATTGATGTGCTCATTAGGAATATCGCCAGATCCAGTATGGTGCGAACGGGAGCCTAAAATGAAAAAGTATCTAAAAGCTTTAGTGCCTAGACCATACACTCTACAGTCATGTGGCTGGGCACCAACAGCTTTCAAGAATACCCATCGAGACTCCTATGGTGAAAGCTCGATGGACGTCTCCTCATCAATAGAGTCAACCTGTGATGCCTGGAAGAGCAGCTCATCCACCCATGGCTAGAAGAAATAGAAAAAATGGTTATATTAGAAGTATGCAAATTAAAAATATTTATTAAGTTTTTAGAAGAAAATCCTAACTCCAATTTGTTGCAACCATGCATCGATCCAGGAACCGTCCTTCTTTGTCTGTGTCGCCTTAAACAAATGATCTCTCCTAGGTCTGTGCCCCGCTGCATAGTCTACATAAATAGAAAATAGATAACAAATGCAAGTATTTATAAATGAAATTAAAAGTAAGTTGGTTAATTATGTTTTCTTATCAAACGACATCGATGCTCCCGAATGAAAATGAAACCCGAGGTGTGACAAGAGAGACCCATGCCCGGACCGCCCTTCTCAGATCGGTGGTTCGTGCTAGCTGCGGAGGACCTCCTGCGCCAGGCCTCTGACTGCCACACCTGCTACCACTCATGCCATATATCCTTCGGCACATGCATAGGATGCTGATCAGACTTCCTCCAATAATGAAGCATGTTGGAGTATCGTCGTGCAGCTAGGGCATCCTATGCCGATCTAATGGCGTCATGAATGGCAGGGTCCCATGTAAACTTCTTCTGCATTAAAATAAAATGTTAGTTGCATACATAAAATATAATTATTTATACACATGACTGATTTAGGGTAAAAAAATAGTTTACCTAAAACTCAGAAAAATGAAACTCTCTCATGCTCGGAGACACGTGATGCCAGACGTAGCCAGTCGGATCAGCATGCCTCTGAAATATAGCACTGATCTAGCTTGACATTATATGCTGCTCAATAAAACTGCTACCAAAACATAAAGGATAAACAATGCATGTTTTTAAATAATTAGAATTAAAATTAGCATAACCGTAAAAGAAATTATGTATTTATAGCCCATGTGCATCCAGTACAGGTACTCTGCAGCCCAAGGATGAAGAACACTTCACCGTCTGTGCTGGTGAAGAAGCAGCATCATGAAATGAATCAAGCTGAGGTGACATCCCCTATGGAGACAATGAAGGTTGTGTAGAGAGTGCAGATCTGAACTGTCCTACTGATGAGGTCGATGGATCGGATGGGTCGATATTGTAGCGTTGTCCATCCAGTCTATCAGCAATGGATCTTCCCCGGCCCTCATACTGAAAATAATAGAGATTCATGCAACCTAATTATGGATAATGAATGTATGTGTAAAATAAAGCACAAATAAATTCATCTTGCAATTGTCAACCTCTATGTAGAGTCAGTTTTATTTGTGTCATCAATAATCGGTTCAACATTCAATGCTAAATCTGATTGTGATTGAAATTCATCTTGGTCATCATCCAATGGAACATTAACATCCTTAATTTCTTGGATATCATGGTCGGGTCTCTAAGTGATCTTTTAGGAGCAGATGTGTCATCCTTAATTACATGTATTTCCATCTCATCCTCTTGAAATGCAAGGAAATCAGGTGATTGAGTCGAAGAGTTTCATTAAGCATGATAGTCTATCATGCCATAATTTTTGAAACAGCCCACCAGTCTTGTTTATTGTTGCGCAAGCTTAGATATCTGCAGTAATACACTTGTTAAGCTTGCGATGCTATAATAAATGGTTCATATTTTTGCAATCTTCATTTATGGTTCACTTCAACCAATTATATTCATTGTGAACCCTAGTCCCCATATTTAGTATTGGATCAAACTAGTTACAATGAAATAAGACAGTACATTTTATAGGCCAACCAGGATATTCAACTTCAACCATCTCAACTAACTTCTCATAATAATCCAGTATATTTGCTCCAATGCTTTCTTCTTTAACGCACACGCTCTAATTTTGTGTGCCTCTTGAAGAACCTAACACTACAGCACATTTAAGGGACGACAACGCTTTTAAAATTATTTCTCAACGCTTTTTTAGCATCAAAAAATGGCCTTTCGACGCTTTTTAAAGCGTTGGTAAGATGGGAGTGGGGAAGAAAATTGCCGACGGTTTTTGAAGGCGTCAGTAAAAAGTAATTAGCCAACGCTTTAAAATGCATAGACAGATTATACTATAAATGTGCGCCCCACCACGTGCAGGCAGCTGAGATCCCAAGATACGGCTTAGCTGAATATAATTTTGGATCAGCCCTGCAGAGGAAACCTCCTGAAAGGCATTGGACTGCAAATAATTCTCGACAACAACAAGAACGCTAATTCTACCACACGTACAGAAACCCCTCTTAAAATAATAAGACACATACATCATGGAACCGTCAGATAATAGGCATTAGAATTTCTCAAAAAAGAAAAGAAAAGAAAAGGGAGATAGATGGCACCTGTATATCGATTAAAATTTAGATACATTGTTTGGTCATCCTGATTAGTCAGCGACCACCCTCATTCTTCCCAACAACTCCGATCAGCCCACATCGTCGGATTTTTTTGACGATGAATTCGGGGGACTGGGACCTAGAAACAGTGATTAAGCCCGTAGGAATTCCCATGATCTCCTGGCTGTGGCTGTTCACCACCATTGGCCTCTTTCGTCGGCATTTTGGGTGGCTCCTGTTCAGCCGGTGGCCATCCAAAAGATTGCACAGTAAAGGCTTAAAACAGGGAATGGATAAGTCGCTGGTAGCCCTCAGGCGGCTTGTAGATGTTAAGAAGGGTAGGGAAGAGAGTACCCTAAGGGAAAGAGATGACTTACCTCCCACATGGCCTTCTCCGACGATGACCGGAGACCGTTCAACCTAATTGGCCGCTCACCACTTTTCTTCCACCAGCATCTGTTTTCATCCTGAAAAATCAAAATCAGTTCAACATTTATTTAGTCAATCTGAATCAAATCTTATAATGACTAGTGACCTCACAATGCAAACATATCGAGAACACCGCAGAATTGAGAGAAATAAAGCTATTATATAATGAAACTTAAGTCATGAGCCCAAAGCAAAATTTCTTATCCGCTGATCAAAAGCAACATTCTTAACTTCATCCAAACCACAAAATAGAACAAGATGGAAAGCTAGAGTCAATTTTTGTTGTTAAGAAAGAAGGGATTTTTTTAATTGGGTGAATAGACGAGATAAGGAAGAAGAGAGTAAACCCCAACCAGAGATCGGAATCAGGATCCTAACGGTAGGACTTCTGGAAGCGAGCGCGGGCACCACGACCGCCGAACTTCTTCGGCTCGCAGCAGCGGGGATCAGCAACGAGAAGGGTGCGGTCGTAGCGGACGAGGATGTCCTTGATCTCCTTCTTGGACTGCTCGTCCACGTACTTCTGGTAGAAGTCCGAGCCCCTTCCCTAGATCCTTCCACTACAATTTAAAAAACTTATTCATTAGATCAAACCAAATACAAAAGAGATCAAATGAATGCGAACCAGCGAAGATCGGGAAAGTCTACCTTTGAGGGGAAATGGGCAATGTCGAAGAGAAGAGAAAGCTCTAGGCCAAGAAAGAGAGAGGCTGGATCTGCTCCGCCACTAATGAGGATCGGCTGGAGGAGGAAAAGAGCTCCGCTAGGGCACTGAAGAGGATGATTAGAATGCTAGGGCGCTGAAGAGGAAAAGAGCTCCGCTAGGGCATCGGATCAGAACACCACGGGAGGGGGGGGGACGGAGCTTGGGGACTGGATCTGGATCAGAGGAGGAGGATCGATTAGAGAAGGAGGATCAGGATATGGATCTGGATTGGAGGAGGAGGTTAAGGCCATCCACTTTAAAAAGCATCGATATCCGAGAGAAGAAGAAAAAAATCTCTGAGGTCGATGCTTTGTAAAGCATTAGCACGCTTTCTAAAGCATCGGCAAAAAAAATCTTCGATCTTGATGCTTTCTAAAGCATCAGAAAAAACCATCCGTACAAATTGCGATATGTCCTCACAATTAAAATAATATAAAATATGATGTCGACGCTTTAAAAAGCGTTGGCATTCGTAAAATTATGTCCAGATTTTCGATGCTTTCAAAAAGCGTCGGCAATCTTGCGAAAATTTCCGATGCTTCTACAAAGCATTGGGAAAAAAGAGTTGCTATAACAATACTTTGTTGTAGTGTAATCCTTCAATCTGAAACTTATAGCCATTTATAAAATAGCTAGAGTAGGTATTTACGGTCTTCAATGGCCATTGTGCTTGACAACTAATGAAAATATTGTTAACAATAGACCATGGACCATTAACATGTAAATGAATAATGAATTCACAATTAATTCATAAAATAGAAGGCATTAACCAAAGAAATGCATCGCAACACTCACAAATTCATTAAATCAATATGCGAACTCCGTTTCTAACTTCTGTTCGATGGCAACATCACTGATGTTGGGATACATCTATTGTTGGCTAGCACAGTACATTCTATACAAATAAGAAATTTAAAGCTATTGTCAGCAAATAATTTCTTTACTATTATTGATTTTACAAATAGAAGTTCAATGTTAGAAGACTGAGTATATACATACTCGATGTATGGATCGACTTATCGATAGTTCATTAAAATGTAATTATGGGCTGCAATATACTTAACATCGCCCAAATCCCTTCTCTTCTATTTTCCAAATGTTCGGCCAATACTTTTAAAAATTGATATCCTCCCATCAATAGCTTCTCCTTTATCCGCACAACCATCATTGTTACGGGCCACATTTCGGTTCATCGTGTGGATGTGATCCTCGAAATAATGTGAGGCAAAAGTTAAACTTTCTTAACCAAGTATGCATTCATATAGAACCTTCAACCCTTGCTTTGTTGCGCACATTATTTTTAACTTCTTAAGAAACCTATTTGTCAAAATACGTAAAGCAATCAATTAACTAGCTTGTTAGGTAAATTTATTTAAAATAATATATAATACTATTATTTAGATACTTACCTCTCAAAAAGGATACATCCAACGATAGACAAGTTATACTTGCTTCATATGGTAAATGAACCAATAGGTGTTTTATGGAGTCAAAAAATTGAAAGGGAATATTCACTCCAATTTACATAATATAATAGGAATTTGTTCCTCAAGCCTTGCCATTGATGCAGAAGTAATGACTCTAGTAGTTAATTCCTTGAAGAATAAGTTAAGCTCCATTAGTGCCTTCCATACGTGAATAGGAAGTAACTCAAGGAAAGCTATGGGTAATAATCGCTGCATAAAGACATGAAAGTCATGACTCTTCATATTGAACAACTTAAGCTTATGCATGTTGACATATCTACCAATGTTTGAGGCATATCCATCAGGAAATTTTAACCCTTTAACCCATTGACATAACACTGCTTGAGAATTTTTGTCAAGGCTGTAGCATGCTTTAGGATATGTCCCATTGGGATTCCTTCTTAAATCATGTCTTCTACAAAGATTGAGTTCTTCTCTTAATTTTGCAGTGTTTTTATTTTTCTCGGAATGTTTAACACTGTGTTAAATATGATATCAAAGAAATTCTTCTCAATGTGCATCACATCCAAGTTGGCAAATCCCAAAAAATACTTTGCTTTCTCCAACTATGTTCTTTCTATATACGCCCATTTATTCTATCAGCATCTGGATCCCATATATACTTCAAACCCAATTGATCTATAGTATCCAAAATAGCTATGCCAGACATAATCGGTAGGACAACTTTTGTAACTGCTTTGTTCTTTGTGAAGGTAGTCAAGTTATACATATAAGGATAATTTGCAGGTAAGAACTTTCTATAATTATCGAACTATGACTGCTTACCACTCTTCTACAATGTGAATGCATCAAAATTATTCATACAATAAGGGCACGCCATACGCCCAGCAGTGCTCCATCCAGACAACATTGCATCTGCTAGAAAGTCACTGATTGTCCACATCAAAGCTGCTCTCATAATGAAATTTTGTTTCATTGATATGTCAAATGCTATAACTCCAGTTTTTCACAACATTTTTAATTTGGCTACCAACAGTTGCAAAAAAACATCAATCTTTTTCTTTGGATTTGAAGGACCAGGTACCATTACTGTCAAAAATATTACAGAATCTTTCATGCACTGCCATGGTAAAAGATTATATACAGTCAATATCACAGGCCAACAAGAATGCTATTGTCCTGCTTGACCGAATGGTTGGAAGCCATCAGTACATAGTCCTAATCTTACATTTTTGATCTCCTCTGCAAAATCAGGATGGTTTTCATAAAAATGCTTTCAAGCTTTTGAATCAGATGGATGGCCCATTTCTCCTTCTTTAAATTGATGTTCAGCATGCCATCTCATACTTGTAGCACTAGCTTCTAATCTGTATAATCACAGCAGACATGGAGTAAGAGAAAAGTAATGCATCCTTTTATATGACACACTTTCCTCCTGTTTGAACCAGCTCCATCATGTTCACTCTTCTACCTCTATTACCCACATATCTTACACAATTTCAATCCTAAATCTTTACCCTAACATATCATACAATTGTTTAAATAGTAATCAATCTTATTCACTGATAGACCAAGCCACGTAACAACTTCTTCGTTAAGTAAAAACTATCCACTGCAATATTATCACTTGGCACAACTTCTTTTATTAACCTAGCAACTGCATCAAAAGCCTTTTCAGAGAAGTGATGCTCTGCCTTAATATTCAGCAAACGAGCAGCCAAAGACAACTGCAAATGGTTCTTACTTCCAGGATATAATTCATAATTTGCGGCATGAAGCATGTCATAAAATTATTGTGCTTCAGGATTTGGTTCTTCATTTAAAGAACTTTGATTGAATTCATTATCCGCTGCATTCATCATTATTTTTTTATATGTATTTTGATTAAATTCATTACCCACTTGATTGCTTGTCCCTACAATCATTCTCTCTGTTTCACCATGATAGTTTCAAACTTCGTACTCAGAAACAAATCCTTTTCTACAAAGATGAACCTTCACAGTTTCAACATCTCTATAGGCTTTGTTTTGACACTTCTTCAGATTACAGGGACATCTAATCAGAGGACCATCCATCCATTACGGTTGGCTACAAGCAAACACAATAAATTCCTCCAAACCGTTAATAAAATCAGGATTAAGCAATCCATCTTTCAACCTTGCATACATCCATGAGCGATCCCCGCTCATTTTGGGATGACTTATATGAACACAACTTCAAGTTTTACAATGAAAACCAGTAAGTTGATGTATTTATTCAAAGTAATTATTGTTGTTGGTAATACAATGTAACAATTTAGAAGACATAGCATGCCTAATTTCCGTATCAAAATTACAAGTATCAATAAAAATTTATAAGTATCAATATGACAAGTATTAGTATTCATATATCAAAATTAACAAGCATCAAAATTTACAAGCATCAATATATATTATCGAAACAGTGCAAGTATCATATTGAATTATCCTAAATATTTTATATTAATGTTGAAATGGAGTTACGCTAGTGTTCTTGTCTCTCTAGCTTCTTGTCTTGTCAAATTCTGTAATATCTTTATGAACTTTATTTTCTAAGAACATTTTGTTGTTACGATTTTTTACACAAAAAATTCTATACCCTCCTCCTTTTGTTTTAAGTCTCATTAAATTTAACTTCTGTTGGCCTTATGTTTTTCAATAAGATTTCTTCAATCTGATTCTGTTTATGGGTTATCCTCATCCTATCAGTGAATTCTAGAGTTGAATGATGAGGGCATCCTCCATGGAAAAGATCTGAACCTGTTTTCTGATGTCATCGGAGAAAATCAACTTCAGGGAATAGTTTTGGAGGCATGTGCTACTTTGCACAAAAACAAAAGAGAAAAAAAGGTATTGTCAATATCAGCCTTGTGCCATGCAATGAAGAAAAACAAGATTGGCATCAGCAGGCAACTTTCTGCAATAACAAACCCTTGGGTGATTCCAGACTTTTGAGACCACTTGTTCTCCTATATGCAATATTTCAAGTGCTGGTCTTATACATGAAATGTGGAGGTTGACTTCTAGGTTGGTTTTCATTTGTTGAACTGTTGTCTAATTTGGAATGTGAGGAGGCCCTTGAGAGAACACCTAAACAGTGGAGGTTGGTTCCAATGAGAAGTTTAAAGGTGTTCAGGGTTAGGGAGGGCATCTCAATCCAACTCAAATTCAGCTGAAAATTCTAGATGACTAACTCAAGCTTGGATCATCTTTGAGAAAAGCTTGGCTCATTTTTGTTGGGAAAACTATTGATGAATTATTTACCCAATTATTGATTTTGATGATTAACAAAAGCCATGAGTATATTCATTATATTTCTGATAAATTTGATAAGTGTTTTAGGGATTAAGAATGTTTAATCATCCAAAGGTATAAGAAAATAAGTTTTGAATCGAATTTTAATGAAATTATTTAAGTTTAGAACTTAGAGTCGACACCTCAACAGTCTGGAGCCAACTTCAGGGCGTATCAGAACTTTTCTAGAATTTCGGCACGGTCTGAAGTCGACACCTATAGTTTCGAGAGCCGACACCTGGAGTTCAGGAGCCGACACCTGAAAGTTGCATAGCCGACACCTGAGTGTCTGGAGCCGACTCTAACATGAGTACAAAGAGCATGTTATTTGGACATTGTTAGAGTCGACACATTTGGATTCTAGAGCCGACTCCCAAATACATCGAGCCGACACTTAACTTTTTCAGAGCCGAATCCTCAACGAACTTTTATTACTATTTTTGGACACCCAATTTGGAGCCGACACATAAAAGTTGGAGCCGACTCCAACCCATCAAGGACGTTTTTCAAAAGTGACAGATCAGCTCCAGCGGTAATATTTTCTTTACCTAACTTCTAACGGGTATTTTTTTGTGTGGACGAACTATTCAGGTACATTCCAACGGTTATATTTTACCTATGGATCTATAAAAAGAGGGATTCGTCCGTTAGAAAATAAGAACGAAAAAAAATAGAGAGAAAATATCAAAAAATCGAGAGATATATCCAGTAAAAAAGAAAGTGAGAAATCTCTGAGTCCACGCCCATCCACTGAAAAGAGATTCAAGAGAAATCCGAAGCATCCAAAGTTTGAAATTGGAGGATTTCCAAAGTGAAAAGGAGTTCAAAAAGGCCCAAATTTCTTCAACTTCTCAACTGCGATTTTCAGTGAAGAATCTGAGCTGAGGCCTGATTCAATCTTTTAAAGGAGAAGAAGAAAAGAAGAAAAGAAAAAAGCTCAAATAAAAATTGCTTCAAACAGGCTTTTCTTACCTTTGTTTATTTAATTGAATATTTGCTCATTTGAGGAGTAGTTTTGTATCTCCAACTCTATTTTCTATTGTTGCTTGCCAATTCAATCAGGGATTGAATTAGTGGAGGTAGTATACCTCGGGACAAGCTAAGAATAGCTTGTGGGTTAGGTTTTATGCTGGTAAGCCTGTAAAACCAGCTAGTTCATTGTAATCTCGGAGAAATAATAAGTTTGAGTTGTGAGCTTGTAAAACAACTCGACTGTAATCAAGTGGATTATAGTGTGGACCTAAGTGCTGCTTGGGAGTGGACGTAGGTGTTGGATACACCGAACCTCTATAAAATCTATGTGTTTGTTGTGCTTTTGCCTCTCTCTCTACTCTCTTCATTTGTGCTTAGCTTTCATCATTTACATTTGCACATCTTCATATTAAGCAAATAGTTGTCAAAAGAGTTAAAGTTTTTAAAAGAACCCAATTCATCCCCCTCTTGGGTTGCCATCTAGGCCAACAATTGGTATCAGAGCTTGTGCTCATTTCAGTTTGATCTAACGATCAAGAGTCAAAGATCCAAATGGTAGCTCAAGCTGGATCTTCATTTGCTGAAGGTCAATCCATAAATAGACCTCCTTTATTTGATGGTTCAAATTATTATTATTGGAAAGCTAGAATGGAAATTTTTATTCAAGCTTTAGATTATGAACTATGGAGTGTAATCATTAATAGACCTAGTACACCCATACACGTAGTAGATGGTTCAATAGTTCTAAACCCGAAAGGGATTGGAATGAGAACGATAGAAAAATGGCTCAGCTTAACGCAAAAGCCATGAATGTTTTATATTGCTCTTTAGACGCAAATGAATTTAATAGAATTTTTACTTGCATTGCTGCTAAAGAAATTTGGGATAGATTAGAAGTTACCCATGAGGGTACTAATCAAGTTAAGGAATCAAAAATTAATATTCTAGTGCACAAATATGAATTGTTTAGCATGGAACAAAATGAAACTATCACATGCATGTACACTAGATTTACTGATATTGTAAATGGCTTGAAGAGTCTTGGTAAGATTTATACTAACTTTGAATTGGTTCGCAAAATCCTCAGGTCTCTTCCAAGATCATGGAAAGCGAAAGTAACTGCCATCCAAGAAGCCAAAGACCTCAATGTTCTACCTTTGGAGGAGCTACTTGGATCCTTGATGACCCATGAACTGACCATGAAACAACATCAAGAGAAAGATGTCAAAAAGAAAAGAACCATTGCTCTTAAAGCTACAGAAAAGGAAATAAGCAGTAGTGAGGAAGAAGAGGAAGATGATGAGACAGCTCTTCTAGCTAAGAAGTTTAAGAAATTTATGCAAAGAAGGAGACCTTTCCATAAGAAAAGGTATGGAACAAAATGAATGGTGAAAAGGAAAAAAAGAAACATAAAGAAAAAGAACCCTTAATGTATTATGAGTGCAAGAAGCCGGGACATTTTCGATATGAATGACCTCAATTAAAAAAGGGGAACAAGAAAAAGAAGAAGGCATATATTGCAACATAGAGCGATAGTGAAGAATCCTCTTCCGAGGAAGAACAAAAGGATGTTGCAAACATTTGCTTCATGGCAAAAGAAGATGATGAGGTAAGTACTGAAACTCATGACTTTATATTTGAAGAATTATTTGATGCATTTAATGAATTAGTTGGTGATTTTAAAGTTTTGAAAAAGAAAAGCAAATCTTTAAAAACTAAAAATGTAAATCTTCTTAAAGAGAAAAATGAATTAGCTCTTGAAATTAAAGATTTAAATCTGAAAAAAAAGATTTTTTAAAAGAAAAAGAATCAATTTCTGATGAAAACATTAAGTTAAAGAAAGAAATAAAAAAATATAAGGATATAGTTGATAGATTTACCTTAAGTTTTCAAAATTAAACATGATTTTAGATAGTCAAAAGGTTATTTTTGACAAGGCAGGATTAGGATATAATCCTCTTAGGAAGCAAAAATCTTTGAAAAATATCTTTGTATGTGCTGACCAATCTCCTAATATTACTTGTTCCAAATGTGGTTTAAAAGGACATAAATCATATGAATGCAATATTAAGAAAACTAGAAAAAAATTTGATGATTAAAGGAAAGAAAATATGGGTTCCTAAAGGAATAATTTTTATCGCTACTAACCATGAAGGACCCAAGAAAGCTTGGATACCTAAACATAAGATTTGATTATCTTGCAGGAGTGTCTTGTAGCCAAGAGATCAAAAAGAAGATGGTATCTTGATAGTGGCTGCTCAAGGCACGTGACGGGTGACAAGGATCAATTCATCACCCTTAAAGATAAAAGAGGATGAGTTGTTACTTTTGGAGATAATGGCAAAGGTCAAATTATGGGCCTTGGTAAAATTTAAATAACTTCATCTACCTTTATTGAGAATATTTTATATGTTGATGGTTTAAAGCATAATTTAATTAGCATTAGCCAATTGTGTGATAAAGGTTTCAAAGTTTCATTTGAAGCTTCTATCTGCACTATTTCTAATCCCATTAACAATAGCATTGTATTTATCGGAATAGAAATGACAATATATACTTAATTGATTTAGACAATCTGTCTACTAGTAACCATTACTTAATTGCTGATAATGCTAAACTAAATGAGATTGGATGGCTATGACATCGTAGATTAGGTCATGCAAGCACTTACCTAATTTCAAAATTAATAAGAATGGATTTAGTTAAAGGACTTCCAAAGTTAGATTTTGAAAATGACAGAATTTATGATGCATGTCAATTTGGAAAATAGACCAAAATTTTTTTTTAAATCAAAAAATGTTGTTTTCACTTCTAGGCCACTAGAGCTACTTCATATGGACCTTTTTGGACCTACTAGAACCATAAGTGTAGGAGGAAAGAAATATGGTCTTGTAATAGTAGATGATTATTCTAGATTTACTTGGGTATTATTTTTGGCTCACAAGGATGAGACTTTCTCAATATTTCTGAAATTCTTCAAGAAAGTCACAAATGAGAAAAACACTAGCATAATGTCTTTTAGAAGTGATCATGGAATAGAATTTGAAAATCATCTATTTGAAAACTTTTGTGTTGAAAATGACATTCATCATAACTTCTCTGCACCTAAGACACCCCAGCAAAATGGAGTTATAGAAAGAAAGAATATGACTTTAGAGGACATGGCCCGTAACATGCTATGCGAAAGCCAACTCCCAAAATACTTTTGGGCGGAAGCCATAAACACGGCATGTTACATCTTAAATAGAGCTCTAATAAGAACAATTCCTAAGAAAACTCCCTATGAACTATGACATAATAGAAAACCAAACATTAGTTATTTTCATGCATTTGGTTGTAGATGTTTCATTCATAATAATGGTAAGGACAACTTAGAAAAATTTGATGCAAAATCTGATGAAGGCATATTCTTAGGATATTCAACAACTAGTAAAGCCTATAGAGTATTTAAGAAGTAAACCTTAATTGTAGAAGAATCCATTCATATAGTTTTTGATGAGTCTTTAGCATCAAGTTCAGAAAAGATTGATGATGAGGAAGATACAAACTTAATTGAAAGAGATATTGAAAAGTTGAACATAGATGTATCTTCAGATCATGAACAAAAAGCCAAAGGTGATGATTCTCCTAGGAATGAGGTTATTGATACTAATCATAATGATATAGATCTGCCTAAAATTGGAGATATGCTTATGGTCATTCAAATTAATTAATTATAGGTGATTCATCTCAAGGTGTAAGAACTAGATCATCAATGAGAAATATCAATAATCATCTTGCATTTGTATCTCAAATTGAACCTAAAACTATTGAAGAAGCAGAAAAAGATAGTAATTGAATGTTAGCTATACAAGAGGAATTAAATCAATTTACTAGGAATAATGTATGGACCCTTGTAGATAGACCTAAAAATCATTCAATTATAGGATCTAAATGGGTATTTAGAAATAAATTAGATGAAAATGGCATAGTAATTAGAAATAAAGCTAGATTAGTTGCAAAAGGATATAATCAATAAGAATGAATTGATTTTGATAACACTTTTGCACCTGTAGCTAGATTAGAAGCAATTAGACTATTACTTGCATTTGCATGTCATATGAACATTAATTTATTTAAATGGATGTTAAAAGTGCATTTTTAAATGGTTTTATAAATGAGGAAGTTTATGTAGAATAACCCTTAGGTTTTGAAGATCATGAATTTTCAAACCATGTTTTTAAATTACACAAAGCACTATATGGTTTAAAACAAGCACCTAAAGCTTGGTATGATAGATTAAGCAAATTTCTAATTGAAAATGATTTTTCTAGAGGAAATATTGATAAAACCCTATTTTTGAAAAGAAAAGATAAAGATTTATTGGTAGTACAAATTTATGTAGATGATATTGTATTCGGTACTACTAACGATCTTTTGTGTCAAGAATTTGCTAAGTTAATGCAGGGTGAATTCAAGATGAGCATGATGGAAGAACTCAACTTCTTCCTTGGACCCCAAGTCAAACAAGAAAAAGAGAGAATCTTCATCAACCAAACAAAGTACACAAAAGAAATTCTCAAGAAGTTTGGTATGAAACAAGTCAAACCTCTCGGAACACCAATGAGTCCTTCATACAAGTTAGATAAAGATAAAGATGGTAAGCCTATTGATCAAAATATTATAGAGGTATAATTGGTTCACTACTTTATTTAACAGCTAGTAGATCAGATATCATGTTTGCAGTATGTTTATGTGCACGATATCTGAACCTAAAGAATCTCACTTAATTACAGTAAAAATAATACTTAGATATCTAAATGGAACTAAAAATGTAAGATTATGGTATTCTAGAGACTCAACATTAAATTTGATTACTTATACTGATTCTGATTATGCTGGTTGTAAATTAGATAGAAAAAGTACAAGTGGTGCATGCCAATTTTTAGGAAGTAACTTAATCTCTTGGTTTAGTAAAAAGTAAAATTCGGTTGCATTATCTATTGCTCAGGCTGAATATATTGCAGATGAAAGTTGCTGTGCTCAAATCCTTTGGATTAAGCGACAACTTGAAGATTGTAGTATAATACTTGATAAAAGACCAATTAGATGTGATAACACTAGTGCAATCAATTTAACTAAGAATCCAATCCAACATTCAAGAACTAAACACATTGAAATTAGATATCATTTTATTAGAGAACATGTAGCTAATAATGACATTTGTCTTGATTATGTTGTACTGATGAACAATTAGCTGACTTATTTACAAAACCCCTTGTGAAGAAAGATTTTGTTATCTTAGAGAAGAATTAGGAGTTTAAAACTCCTAGGAATGATTATCTAGAATTCAATCATTTTTTTCCTAATTTTCTTATAATTTTAAGGATTATTTATCTAGATATTTGAATCCCTTGATTCATCACATTCCAAAGTTGATTTAGCCAAAATTTGATGTCAATCCGGACATGTTTCAGATCCTTTGAAATTCTCTTTTTTTTTTCTGAAACTGTCTTGGAGCCGACTCCTTTGGTATCGGAGTCAACTCCAGTTTTATCTGAGGCTTTGGAGCTGACACCTACTTTTTCCAAGTCGACTCCACTTCTGGCGCTAACTGTGTTAGCGACCTGGAGCCAACACCTCGCTTTGTGGGAGTCGACTCCAAGTGGTCCCAGGTTGACTACTTAGGGCAAAGTCGATACCTATCTTTTTCTAAATCTCTCCTAGCGCTTCCAAACTCTCTCCAACTTTTTCCAAAACCCTAAATTTTTCAAATTAATCTCTCCCTAGCACTCCATGGCACCCAAGCGTAGAGGATCGTTGTTTGAAGGAAGAGTAACGACGGGGAAGCGTACGGCAAGGCGTCCGACGCGTGAACCTTCTCCGAAGTTGTCCTCCAGCTCAACCGCATCCACTCCCAGTGCTATTCCTAGCCCCTCCTCACCACAAATTGATACCCTACCCAACCGAGCTTGATTTTTTGAGACCGAGGGTTTTGCTATTGGGCGACAAATCAAGGAGCTCGGTTGGGAAAAGATATGTTCCTTAGATGTTCCCACATATCCGGCTCTAGTCAAGGAATTTGACTTCAATTTGTCAAGAGGAGATAGAGGATTAGTCAGTATGGTTAGTGGAAGAAGAATCCATCTCACATCCAAAATTTTAGGTAATCTTTTGGAAATCCCTGTTGTAGGATTAATTGCAAATAGTCACAGTGACCGGGCTGGTGCTTTGACAAGGATGATGGGTAGATATTTTATTGAGTTTGAGGAAGTCAGGGCAAATCAGCTACCCCTTGAGCTTAGACTTTTACATAATATATGTGGTAGGATCCTATTTCCTAAAAATGGTAGGTTTGAGTATGTCTCGGAGCGAAACATAGTGATTATGGACTGTGTTTTGACGGGTCAGCCAATTAACCTATCGGGAATGATGATTTGGTACATGGCTGAGGCCGGGAATAAGAAGAGATCGACCTTGCCTTATGGAATGATCCTGACCATGGCATTCAAAAGTCAAGGAGTTATTATTTCTGATAATGAGCCAATGAAAAACCTTAGGCACACTGATTATTACATGGCTATAGTGCATAGAATGGGATTCGTGAAGGTGGATGACAGATGGGAAAGAAAAGGTCATCTAGATGAGAGAGCAGCCGATATTGGAGCCACTGCACCATCAGGGGTAGGTCCATTAGTGAGGCATCCATCACCAGAGCCTAGAAGATCATCACCACCATCGGCACCTACTTCAGTTCCTACAACTATACCATTACATGTTCCTACTGCTGATTTTTAAGTGTTCAGTTAGAGCAGCTTAAGGAGTTATTTAGTATTCATAAAGAAGAGATGAAGACTGAGTTAGATAACAGTCTTATGAGCTTGAGAGAAATGTTCTATTCCTTAGATGATAGAGTGAGCAAGATTGAATCCACTCTTGGATATTCTTCAGAAGCTTTGAAGACTGATCTCATGCATATATTTGAGGAGCTCAAAGAAATTGGAGGAGATTCTAAGACATATTCTAGATGCAATGCAGAATTACAGGAGAAAATCATAGTAGATCTGCATTCTTTGATAGAAGATTGAATGAATTTATCAGAACTTAAAGTGAAGGAATGAGAAAGATTCTTGAAGAGCTCAAAAGACTTATTAGATTTTGATATTTTTAACTTTTGATGTTAGATTTACATTTTGATGTACTTAATCTTTGAAGTTTAGTTAGTATTTTTGATGTAATTGAAGTAACATTTTGTTATAATTGAATGATGTATGAAAGCACTTGTGATGTTATGTTTTGATACTTTAATGAATATCATATTTGCTATCTTTGAACTTTGATATTGAGTAACTTGGTTTGAATTTTGATTCACTTAATGTTTAATGCATTAATACTATCTGCAACTTCTTAACCTTTTTGTTGATTACAAAAAAGGGGGAGAAGTAAATGATATTTGTATATGCATAATAGTTATAATTGAATGTACAATGAGGAAAAGATAATGAAGAGAATGACACTTAAGAATAATACTTCAATGATACATTTATATCAAATGAATTCAAGATATGTATGAAGATTCAATGAACTTAACATATGCACAAATTTAGAGTGAGCTACCTAATTAAGGGGGAGCTTAACCTTTACTTTAAATCGAGTAGTAATTATGCATTAATTGCTTATGCATATATTCAGTATTTTTATCATCATCGAAAAGGGGGATTATTGGGGAAATTATTGATGAATTATTTATCCAATTATTGATTTTGATGATTAACAAAAGCCATGAGTATATTCATTATATTTCTGATAAATTTGATAAGTGTTTTAGGGATTAAGAAAGTTTAATCAGTCAAAAGGTATAAAGAAATAAGTTTTGAATCAAATTTTAATAGAAATTATTTAAGTTCAGAACTTAGAGTCGACACCTCAACAGTCTGGAGCCAATCCCAGGGTGTATCAGAACTTTTCTAGAATTTCGGTACGGTCTGGAGTTGACACCTATAGTTTCGGAGCCGACTCCAACCTGAGATACAGTGAAGTGCCTTCTGCCTCAGTTTTTGGATCCGACACCTAGAGTTCGGGAGCCGACACATGAAAGTTACGGAGCCGACACCTGAGTGTTTGAAGCCGACTCTAACCTGAGTACAGAGAGCATGTTATTTGGACATTGTTAGAGTCGACACCTTTGGATTCTAGAGCCAACTCCCGAATGCGTCGAGCCGACACTTAACTTTTTTGGAGTCGACTCCTCAATAAACTTTTATTACTATTTTTGGACACCCCGACTTGGAGCCGACACATGAAAAGTTGGAGATGACTCCAACCTGTCAAGGATGTTTTTCAAAAGTGACAGATCAGCTCCAACGGTACTATTTTCTTTACCAAACTTCTAACGGCTTTTTTTTTGTGTGGACAAACTATCCAGGTACATTCCAACAGCTATATTTCACCTATGGATCTATAAAAAGAGGGATTCATCCATTTGAAAACAAGAATGAAAAAGAACGAAAAAAAATAAAGAGAAAATATCAGAAAAATCAAGAGATATATCCAGTGAAAAAGAAAGTGAGAAATCTCTAAGTCCACGCCTATCCACTGAAAAGAGATTCAAGAGAAATCCGAAGCATCCAAAGTTTAAAATTGAAGGATTTTAAAGTAAAAAGGAGTTCAAAAAGGCCCAAATTTCTTCAACTTCTCAACTGCAATTTTAGTGAAGAATCTGAGCTGAGGCCTGATTCAATCTTTCAAAGGAGAAGAAGAAGAAGAAAAGAAAAGCTCAAATCAAAATCGCTTCAAACAGGCTTTTCTTACCTTTGTTTATTTAATTGAATATTTGTTCATTTGAGGAGCTGTTTTGTATCTCCAACTCTATTTTTTATTGTTGCTTGCTAATTCAATCAGGGATTGAATTAGTGGAGGTAGTATACCTCGGGACAAGCTATGAATAGCTTGTGGGTTAGGTTTTGTGCTGGTGAGCCTGTGAAAACCAGCTGGGTTCATTGTGATCCCAGAGAAAATAACAAGTTTGAGTGTGAGCTTGTAAAACAACTCGACTGTAATCAAGTAGATTATAGTGTAGACCTAAGTGCTGCTTGGGAGTGGACATAGGTGTTGGATACACCGAACCACTATAAAATCTGTGTGTTTGTCGTGCTTTTGCCTCTCTCTCTCTCTACTCTCTTCATTTGTACTTAGCTTTCATCATTTACATTTGTACATCTTCATATTAAGCAAATAGTTGTCAAAAGAGTTAAAGTTTTTAGAAGAACTCAATTCATCCTCCCCTCTTGGGTTGCCATTTGTGCCAACAATTTTGATGTTGGGCCAGCTCGTGCTTCATTCTTTGATCTTGATATAGAATCTGACCATTCCCTCGTGTTCCAACGGAAAGTTGGAAAAATAACAGCACCTTCCTTCTTTTACCAGATCTTCAACTCTTATTTGACGAACTACCTTGCCAACTTAGACATTGAATTTGTGATGGACCAAGAGGTGATGTCCATTAGAGGTTGACACCTTGGCAAGGGGATCACCGCCTTTCAGACTCGGATTTCAGAGATGGGAGAAGGTCAGTGCCTTTGCCATAGAGTTGACAGACTAAAGAGGGAGAGCATTAGCTGTCACAGGACCATGAGGTAAGAGATCTGGCAGCAAGGTCCAAGTTAGAGGAGGTTGTGTTGATTTGGAGCTCAGGAGAGGAGGGCTAGAAGTTTGGGTGAATGATCTGGAACATTCAAGAGATAGATGAAACAGAAAGGGTCAAGGCGTTTTCTTTAGGGGGTTTTAATTTCCTTCCATTGATAGGAGCTGCTAGATCATAATCTTATTGTTCTATTGTTTAGATTTCTACTCTGTTTTTCTAAGTAATATTGGAACTGTGAGGTTAGAATTTAATAGCTGAGTTAATTCCTTCTTAAATAATTTATAGTAAGACAATGATAAATATAAAAGATCATAACTTTTTATTGAATAGTTAATGATTTATATATTGTTATTTTTAATATTTTGAGCTATATCAATCCAAATACTAGTGAGTTCGGTCTGTCTCATATTCAGCTTGTTTGAATTTGGAGCTCAAAATTAGACAACACCACCTAACAGCAGAAAGACTAGCTAACACAGCAACAACATCTAAACGCATCAGAATACGAATGACCATCCCATAAATAACACTAACCCATCCCACCTAAACTTGCAAGCATGCCATAGATTAAAACTACCACTACCAAGATCCATAGAACGAGATAATAGAAACTAGCATGAACTTTGTTTCTCCAATTCGACACCTTCCTTCTGAAAAAATAGAGAAAGATCTTTGAAGCAGAGAAAACCCTAACGGAGAAAGAGAAGAAGCCCACCATCATTCTTCCCACAAAGCCCCTTTGTGTCCTGCATCATCGAAGCATTACCACCAAAATCCTACATTTCCTTAAACAGCCGTAGATTTCGTCACCAGCCACCGTCAAACACACGCAAAGCAATCTACTGGCATTCCTTTACTTGCACGAATAGAAATCCTCTCCCAGCCCCCCGTCGAAAAAAAGAAGGAAAAACAAAATCCTTCTTTGAACCAGTCATAAGAGTAGAAAAACGTCAGCTTTTCAAGAGACTCGAGCTTGAAACATATAAAAACAGCGGGCATTAACAGGGTAACAACACCACCGTGGCGAGGGATTTCAATGAATGGCGCGGGCACACGAAGATTTCCGATCATGGAATCCCCCCAAACCACACCAAAACATACGAGAGAGGGAAAAAAAAAAAAGAAAAGAAAAAAAGAGTAGACGGTATCGGAAAATGGGCAGCTCCATGTTCTCAGGTTTTGTTTCATACGAAACCTTCACCCGCCAAAAGGCCGTGAGTGCCTCGCGGATGCCAAATACAAGTAAACCATGGATCCAGCAAAGAAAATCGAAAGAAGAGCTGATTGGCTCACCGCTACGAGAGATTGTCGAGACGAAGCAAGCACCGGAGGCTCCTAGTGGCGTCATCGCTCTTGCTCGCCTCGTTGCCTGCCTTTTTCAGGAAGAAAGGCGGAAAAGGCAGAGAACTCGGTGAGGGCGAGGCGAAGAAGGCCAGCCCAGCGTACTCAGAACCTTGATCGGCGAAGCTGACATTTTTCGGAAGGATCGCCGGGTCGGGGCCGGGGAACGATTCGAGGAAGAAAGAAAGAAGAGGGTAAGGAAGAGTTACCTGGACTTGCGAGGCCCTTCTCCTCTCTTCCTTTCACTGGGACGGGAACAAAACACACTGGCGATGCTACGGTCAGCGAAGGCTCCGGGAATGGCGCGAGGGGAGCTTGACACGAGAAATAAATTAGGAATTAGAGAATGGTATATTCGTCCCAAAATGCATCGCAAATTAGTCGCAATTTGATAATTTTTTTATAGTATTACTAATACATCGTTAAATAGCGATGTTTAAAAAAAATAAATAACTGAAATTAATAAAAATTATTTATATATATATATTTTACGTTGCTAATACATCGCTAAATAGCAATGCAAATAATGCATCGCTAAAACTAACAAAAATTAAAAAAAAATTAGCGATGCATTTAAAAGCAACGCTAAATAGCGATGTAAATAATTGCATCGCTAGAATTAATAAAATTATTTATTTTATACATATTTATGCGTCACTAAATAGCAACGTAAAAATTTATGTCGCTAAAACAAACGAAAATCACAACAAAAATTATCGACCCATTATAATGCATCGCTTAAATTAATAAAAATTATTTATTATGAATATATTATGCATCGCTAAATAGTAACATAAAAATTTGCGTCGCTAAAACTAACAAAAATCGCAACAAAAATTAGTGACGCATTATAATGCGTAGCTAAATAGCGACACAATATATGCATCGCTCTTTAGCGACAAAACTGGCATAGCTATTTAGTCACTAAATTTGTCGTTGATGATTTTACGATGAAGCATCACTATTTTTGGTTTATCGATTTAGTCGCTGAAGCCTCACAATTTGGTCGCTATTTAGCGACGCAAAATATGCATCACAAAGTGACGTCGCTATTTTAGCATTTTTTATTTAGTGTATGCTGCTATAGAAATAAGAGTTCTAATTGTATCATGTCTAGCAATAGGTGTAAAAGTTTCTTGATTATCAATATCAGATAATTGAGAGTATTCCTTTGCTACCAATCTTGCTTATATCTTTGAATGGTTCCATCTGGATTGTGCTTTGTCTTGTATATCCACTTCAAGCCAATAACTTTCTTATCACACGGTTTCTTCACTAACTGCTAAGTTTTATTCTTTTTAATCATATTAATTTCTTCTTGCAATGCCTTGCTCCAAACTTCTTCATGCATAGCATTTTTATAAGTTTTAGGCTCAATCATGCAGAAATTAAAAGATGCAGAAATGTCACTTAATCTTCTCATTCTTATGGGAGTAGAACTTGAAGATGAACTTGAACTTGAAGTTGAAAATGGACTTACACTTGGAGAAGTTTATGGTGAACCTTCAACCTCATTTTCTTTATTTTGAGCATTATGAATTTCTTCATCAAGAGAAATAATATTTTTTCAACTTTCTTTTGCTTTCAATCCCAAGCAACTTTCTTATTGAAAATAACATCTCTTCTTATGATCACTTTATTTTTCTTCAAGCTGAAAAGTTTGTAACCTTTTGATTTAGAATTGTATCCAACAAAGATGCATTTTTCACTTACTTCATCAAGTTTGTGTCTTCTTTCTTTTAGAATATGTGCATAGCACACACATCCAAAGATTTTAAAATGCTTCATTGAAGGCTTTCTACCAGATCAGGCTTTAAATGGTGTCATGTTTTAAAGAGCTTTTATTGGACATCTATTCATTAGATACACTATTATATTCACTGCTTCTGCCCAATAAGAATTTGGAAGGCCTTTGTCTTTGAGCATAGATCTAGTCATCTCAATAATAGGACTGTTCTTTTTTTCTGCAACTCCATTTTGCTTTAGTGCATAACCAACAGTCAATTGTCTTTGCACACCAACATCTTCACAAAACTTTTTAAATTCATTTGAATTGTATTCACCACCTCTATCACTTCTCAACACATTGATATAATGCCCACTATGTTTTTTCTTAAAATTTTTGAACTTTTTGAAGATAAGAAATGCATTTGATTTATGTCTCATGAAATACACCCATGTCATCCTTGAATAGTCATCAATAAAAATAATAAAATAGATGTTACCTGCATGAGAAGGAGTTTTCATAGGTTCACATATGTCAGTATGAATAAGGTTCAATGGTGCTTTGGCTCTTCATATATGCTTTTTTGGAAATGCTTCTCTATGTTGTTTTTCAAGTGCACATCTTTCACAATGTTCTTCCTTATCATGTATTGCTGATAAACCATATACCATATTCTTTTGATGTAAACTTCTCAAGCTTTGAAAGTTTTTAAGTATCCAAACCTTTTGTGCCATAATCATGACTCATCATTCACTATCATCTTCCATGTAGCATCCTTTGCATAGTGCAAAATAAAAAGAAAGCTTTTATTTTTTTTTCATTTTAATATTTGCCATAAGTTGCTTTTTCATTCCTTTGTCATACAATTTGCAAACATCATCTTCAAAGTGTACCATATGCCCATGCTCAATCAATTGTCTAACACTCAAGAGATTTTGTTTCAAGTCTGAAACAAGTAAAACATCATGAATAAACTTTCTTTCTTTTTTGGTATTAATTGCAATTGTGCCTTTGCCTCTTGCTTTGACTAATACACCATTTTTATCTTCACTTATGAAATTGAAAACTATTAATGTCCACAAAAATAGATTTGTCATCAGTCATGTGATTGCTGCACCCACTATCAAGATACCATATGTTATTTTTTTGCACTTCTGCAGTTTGACATGCATATAGTGTGCTTTGTTCACCTTTATTTTCTTTTGAGAAGTGTGCTTACTCACTTGTTTTATACCTGCAATCTTTTGAACATATCCAAACTTTTTGCAATTATAACATTGGGGTTTTTCCTTAAACTAGCAATCTTTTTCAATATGAGAAGATCTTTTATATATGTTGCACCTTTGTTGAGTGCTCTCATCATATATTGTCTTCTTGGAAGGTTATTTCTTTGCATTCCTCTATCTCTTTCTCTCATATTTCTTTCTCCTTCTCTATTTTGGTTTTCACCTCTAAATGAATCTCTTTTGACCATAGCATGACTAAATGATTATTTTTAAGAATTTTTATCAACCACTTTGAGTTTAGATATAAAGGCACTTTCAATTGATGATTCTTTATGCCTAAAAAAACTTTGCTCATGAGCTTCAAGAGATCCAATCAATTCATGAAAACTTAAAATAGAAAGATCTTTAGATTATTCAATAATTGTAACTATTGTATCAAATTTTGAAGATAAACTAGCCAAAATTTTTTCACATATTCTTTGCTTGCTAATGATTTCACCATAGCTCTTCATTGATTAATAGTCTCCATAATTTTGAAGAAGTAATCGTTCAATTTTTTATTTTCTTGCATTTTTAAATTATCTAACTCTTTTTTTAGAGTTTAAAGTTTGATAGCTCTTACCTTGATGTTGCCTTAAAATTTCTTCTGCAAGATGTCCTATGCCTCCTTTGATTTGGTGGCTCTAATGATTCTTAAAAAAAGGTTGTCAGCTTGTTGGATGAAGAACAAGGCTTTGTTATCCTTCTTTTTGTAATCCTTCAGTTGCTTCCTTTGATGAATTGTTGGATTAATTGGCTTTTTGTCTCCATTCTCTACTAGATCCAATATCTTTTGTGAAATAAAAAGAGTCTTCATTTTGATGCTCCAATAATCATAATTGTTGATGCCAGATCATCGTCCTTGAATGTCATAAGCATCTGATCGCCTCCTCCAGCTAGCCCAGGATCTTTCGGCGAGTTTCTCTTGGTCGGGAGCCTTCAAAAAGTCCTACGGACTGGAGATTCCGACGGGAACCCTCCGATGCTCAAGTTAGTGCTATGGGCAACAACCATGAGCTTGAGAAAGCTCGAAAGAGAAAGAGAGGCTTAGAGCTCTCTATGAGCAAGAATGAGTGTTTAGGAGTGCAGTGAGTTTTTGTCTTAGTTACATGGTCGGGGGTTCCTCTTACCCTTTTTTATTAAGGCTTGGAGGCTTTGAGACTAGCTTGGAGCATAGTCACTTGTCAGAGCATTTTTTGATGGTGGTAGCAACAACAGCAATGGCAAGGCTTGCTTCTTAATGGCATGTCAGAAGTGCAGGCCATGTCCCATCAAATGTGAGTGGCTGCATAGTTGGTAAGTATTGCTTGGTTTGGATAGCTGTTGCAGGCTGCTGCAGGGCATGGCTGATCATTGCGGCATTTGCCAAATGTGTCCCCATGCCACACGTCTGCTGTCCTGTGCGAACAATGGTGAGTGGTGGAGCTAGGCACGTGGACCCCATAATATGGCTGCTGGGGAACTGCTTGGAAGCTGGCCGAGGCTGTCCTGCTGAGGCCGAGTGGCTGATGCTGAGTGGTTGTCTTGCTGAGGCCAAGGTCGAGGGGCTGTCTTGTCGAGGCCGACTAGTTGAGGCCAAGTGGCTATCTTGCCAAGGCCAAGGCGAAAGGCCGAGGGGCTGTCTTGCCGAGGCCGACTGACTGAGGCTGAGGGGCTGTCTTGTCGAGGCCGAGGCCGACTGGTTGAGGCCGAGTGGCTGTCTTACCGAGGCCAAGGCCGAGAGGCTGTCTTGCCGAGGCCAAGGCTGTCCTACCAAGGCCGAGGGGCTGTCTTGCTGAGGCCGACTAGCTGAGGCCGAGTGGTTGTCTTGCCAAGGCCGACTGGCTGAGGCTGAGGCTAGCTGAGGCTAATGCTGGCCGAGGCTAAGGCTGGCCGAGGTATGTTGGCCGAGGCTAAAGCTAGTTGAAAGAGGACCGACCCGGGTGGCTAACTGAGAGTCCGACCCGAGTGAGTCACCATCTCTCATGGGGTTTACTAGCCCTATCAGATGCCCCTCCCACTTTTGAGCTTGTGCAACCGTGTGCCTTGTATCCGTCAAGCGAAAGGAGTGTAGGAATTGTAATATCTTTCTTTTGCACTTGTCTTTGCACGCTAGCTTTGGATAGTTTCCGTCTGTCTTGTGTGGACTTGTGACCACGTCTACATGCTCTCTTATGCTTTTGTCTGCTTAAAGACTTTAAGTAATATTGGAGGTAAATTGATTACCTTAGACTGGCTGAGAGCAGCCAGTAATCCTCTCCCAACATAGGGTTTGGAAGTGGATGCCCATCAACTGTGAGTTGAGAAGTTGGTTTCTCCTTACTTTGAGTTGACTTTGGGTCTTCTACTTTTGTCATGAAATTTGGAGATGGATGCCCGTCAACTGTGAGCTGGGAAGTTGGCATCTCCCTACTGTCAATTGACTTGGGGCTTCTTCTTGAATGACTGAAAGTGATCAGCAATATGTTGCAAGTGTATAATTTAAACAAAGGTCTTACACGGTTGGCCATTGATCGCTGAGATAGAGTTGAAGCCGCTGAGGCTAAAATGAAGCTGTTCAGACTGTGATGATGCCGTTGAGGCTATGATGAATCCACTGAGGCAAAGTTGAGGTCGTCGAGAGCCTTTTGAACCCCGAAGGGTGACCCGAGAGTCATTGGGATGGGACTATGCTCAGAAGCTTTTAACCTCGGAGGGTGACCTGAGGGTGCTAGAACTATGCTCATGGTCCTTTTGAACCCCAAAGGGTAATCCGAGTGTCGCTGTAATGGGACCATGCTCGGGAGCTTTTAACCCCGAAGGGTGATCTGAGGGTGCTTGGATCAGGCTCAGATGCCTTTTGAACCCCAAAGGGTAATCCAAGAGTTACTATGATAGGACCATGCTCGGGAGCCTTTAATCCCGAAGGATGATCTGAGGATACTTGGATTAGGCTCAAATGCCTTTTGAACCCCGAAGGGTGACCCGAGAGTTGCTGTGATGGGACCATACTTGGGAGCTTTTAACCCCTGAGGGAACCTGAGGGTGCTTGGATCAGGCTTAGGTGCCTTTTGAACCCCGAAGGGTGACCCGAGAGTCGCTGTGATGGAACCATGCTTGGAGCCTTTAACCCCGAAGGGTGATCTGAGGGTGCTTGGACCAAGCTCAGATACCTTTTGAACCCCAAAGGGTGACTCGAGAGTCACTGTGATGGGACCATGCTCGGAAGCCTTTAATCCCGGAGGATGACCTGAGGGTGCTTGGACCAGGCTCAAGTGCCTTTTGAACCCGGAGGCTGACCCGAGAGTCATTGGGATGGGACCATGCTTAGGAGCCTTTAACCTCGGAGGGTGACCTGAGGGTGCTGGAACCATGCTCAGTGTTCTTTTGAACCCCGAAGGGTGACCTGAGAGTCACCACTACAGGAAAAATCAGAAATAGCGATGCAAATTTAGCGACGCATTTTTGCGTCACTAAATTGCGACCAAATTGCGACAACTCAGCGAGAAAAAAAAAATAGCGACTCAATTAGCGACGCAATAATATTGCGTCGCAATATAGCGACGCATTAATGACGCAAAAACCAGAAAATAAAAAAATCATTAATATAGCGATGCAGTGATTGCGTTGCTATTTAGCGACGCAATAGCGACACAAATAACAAAAATAAATAAATATAATTTTTAATATAGCGATTATGCATCGCTATATTGCGACGCATATAGCGACGCAAATTTGCATCGCAATATAGCGACGCATTAGCGACGCAAAAACCGTTTTAATTTAAAAAATTAGTAATATAGCGACGCAATAGCGATGCATTTAACAAAAAAATTAAAAAAATTTATTTTTTAATATAGTGAAGCAATAATGCGTCGCTATATTGCGATGTAACTGTTTGTGTCACAATATAGCGACGCATTATTGCGTAGCTAAAATCCAAAAAATTTAAAAAATTTCATTAATATAGCGACGCAGTGATTGCATCGCTATTTAGCGACGCAATGGCGATGCGAATACCAAAAAATTAAAAAAAAAATTTAATTTTTAATATAGCGATGCAACATTGAGTCGCTATATTGACGCACATTTTGCGTCACAATATAGCAACGCATTAGCGACGCATAAACCCAAAAAAATAAAAATTTTGTTAATATAGCGACGCAATGGTTGTGTCGCTATTTAGCGACGCAATAGCGATGCATATACCAAAAAAATAAAAAATTTTAATTTTTAATATAACAACGTAAAAATCCAGAAAATTAAAAAACAAATCGTTAATTTAGCAACGCATATAACAAAAAATAATAATTCTTTTCGTGGCAGTTGTCGACAACCAAGGCCGTGGCCTGGCCACCGCCAGGCCGCCGGTAAAATTAAAAAAAAGGGGTTTTTTTCCACAACCCCTCCTGTGAAAAAAAAATAACAAAAATATAAAGTGGTTCCCCCCTTTCTTGCCGGCCACGGCAGTGTCCATCGTCGATCATCGCCGATCAGGATCATGGCTTGGATCGATCGCAACCGTCGAATCATCGCAGATCAGATGGATCGCAACCGTCAGATCGATCATCGCCGATCATGATCATGGCTTGGATCGATCGCAACCGTCGGATCGTCGCCGATCGGATGGATCACAGCGGTCGGATTGATCATCGCCGATCAGGATCATGGCTTGGATCGATCGCAACCGATCGGATATCATCGCCGATCGGATGGATCACAACCATCGAATCGATCATCATCGATTGGGATCATGGCTTGGATCGATCGCAACCGTCAGATCGTCGCCGATCAGTTGGATCGCAATTGTCGGATCGATCATCGCCGATCGGGATCATAGGTTCAATCGATCGCAACCATCGGATATTGTCGCCGATTGGATGGATCGCAACCGTCAGATCGATCATCGCCGATCGAAATCATGGCTTGGATCGATCGCAATCGTCCGATATCGTCTCCGATCGGATGGATCGCAACGGTCGGATCGATCATTGCCGATCGGGATCATGGCTTTGATCGATTGCAACCGTTGGATCGTCGCCGATTGGATGGATCGCAACGGTCGAATCGATCATCGCCGATAGGGATCATGGCTTGGATCGATCGCAACCGTCGGATCGTCACCGATTGGTTTTATATGTAATGGTCGGATCGATCATCCCCAATCAGGATCATGGCTTGGATCACTCGCAACCATCAGATATCATCGCCGATCGGATGGATCACAATGGTCGGATCGATCATCGCCGATCGGGATCATGGCTTTGATCGATCGCAATCGTCGGATCATCATCGATCGGATGGATGGCAACGGTCGGATCGATCATTGCCGATCAGGATCATGGCCTGATCGATCGCGACCATCAGATCATCGCCGATCGGATGGATCGTAGTGGTCGAATCGATCATCGCCGATCGGGATGATGGCTTGGATCACTCGCAACCGTCGGATATCGTAGCCGATCGATTGGATCGAAACGGTCGGATCGATCATCGTCGATCGGGATCATGGCTTGGATCGATCACAACCATCGGATCATCGCCGATCGGTTGGATCACAATGGTCGGATCGATCATCACCGATCGGGATCATGGCTTGGATCACTCGCAACCATCGGATATCATTGCCGATCGGATGGATCGCAATCGTCGAATCGATCATCGCTGATTGGGATCATGGCTGGATCGATCGCAACCGTCGATCCTCGCCGATTAGTTGGATCGCAACCATCAGATCGATCATCGCCGATCGGGATCATGGGTTCAATCGATCGCAACCGTCGGATATCATCGCCAATCGGATGGATCACATCCGTTGGATCGATCATCGCAGATCGGGATCATGGCTTAGATCGATCGCTACCGTCGGATCATCGCCGATCGGATGGATCGTAATGGTCGGATCGATCATCCCCGATCGGAATCATGGCTTGGATCAATCGCAACCATCGAATATCGTCCCCGATCGTATGGATCGCAACGATCGGATCGATCATCGCCGATCAGGATCATGGCTTGGATCGATCGCAACCGTCGGATCGTTGCCGATCGGATGGATTGCAGCAGTTGGATCGATCATCGCCGATCGGGATCATGGCTTGGATCGATCGCAACCGTCAGATCATCGCCGATCGGATCGATAGAAATGATCGGATCGATCATCGCGATCGGGATCATGGCTTGGATCGATCGCAACCATCGGATCGTCATCGATCGGTTGGATTGCAACGATCGATCGATCATCGCCGATTGGGATCATGGCCTGGATCGATTGCAACCGTTGGATCGTCGCCGATTAGTTGGATCGCAATCGTCGGATCGATCATCGTCGATCGGGATCATGGGTTCAATCGATCACAACCGTTGGATATCGTCGCCGATCGGATGGATCGCAACCATCGGATCGATCATCACAGATTGGGGTCATGGCTTGGATCGATCGCAACCGTCCGATCGTCGCCGATCGGATGGATGTAGCGGTTGGATCCAAGCTATAATGCATCGCAATATTAGTTTATAAATTAATAAACTAATATTACGATGCAACGTATTTGCGTCGCAATATTGCGATGCATAACAGATGCATCGCAATATTAGTTTTAAATTAATAAACTAATATCAATATTTATAATATTAAATTAATAAACTAATATCAATATTGCGACGCAGTATAATTGCGTCGCAATATTGCGATGCATAGTGGATGCGTTGCAATATTAGTTTGTTAATTTAAAACTAATATTGCGACGCATTCATAACACGTCGCGATATTAGTTTCAAATTATCAAACTAATATTGCGACGCATTATGAATGCATCGCAATATTGCGACGCATAATGGATGCGTCGCAATATTAGTTTGAAATTAACAAACTAATATTGCGACGCATTATAATTGCATCGTAATTTTGCGACGCATAATGGATGCGTCACAATATTAGTTTTAAATTAACAAACTAATATTGCGATGCATTATGATTGCGTCGCAATATTGCGTCGCATAATGGATGCGTCGCAATATTAGTTTTAAATTAACAAATAATATTGCGACGCATCCATTAGGCGTCGCAATATTGATATTAGTTTATATATTAATAATACAAATATTGTGATGCATTGCATTTGCGTCGCAATATTGCGACGCATAATGCCTGCGCCGCAATATTTGTAATATTAAATTTTTAAACTAATATTACGACGCATAGCATATGCGTCGCAATATTGACGCAAATCAGATGCGTCGCTAATTTCCCGCCAAAATGCCTAATGGCGGCAACTTAGCGACACAATCAGCGATGCATAATTAGCGTCGCTAATTAGCGACATATTAGCGACGCAATATTGCATCGCTAATCCTGATTCATAAATCCGTGCGGATCCCCCTCTTCTTCTTCCTCCTCACGAGCCCGAACCCCCCCCTTCCGCCTTATCCTTTCTTGTCCTCCGTCTTCCCCACGTCCGGCGGCTCTCCGGTGGCTCTCCGGCACCGGAATCACTCACCAGCTACTCCTCTCCCTCCCTTTAAAAAAAAATTTAACAATTGGGGGGAAATCCCCCCCCTTTCCGTCTTCTCCAACCACGGCCACGGGCCGGTCGTGGCCTGGCCACAGTGGCCAGGCCACGGAAAATATTGATTTAATAGGGGGAACCCCTGCCCCCCCCACCTCTCGTCAATTTAATAGTTTGGGGGGGGGGGGTGGGGGGGAATCCCCCCCTCCCGTCTTCTCCGGCCACGGCCGCGACCGTGGCCGATCATGGCCTGGCCACAGTGGCCAGGCCACGGGAAAAATTAATTTAACACGGGGAACCCCTCCCCCCCTCCTGCCTTCTCCGGCCACGGCTGCGGCCGTGGCCGATCGTGGCCTAGCCACAGTGGCCAGTGGCCAAGCCATGGGAAAAAAAATATTTAACAGGGGGAAATCCCCCCTCCCATCTTCTCCGGCCACGGCCACGGCCGTGGCGGTCGTGGCCAGGCCACGGGAAAAAAAATTTAACAGGGGGAAATCCCCCCTCCTCCCATCTTCTCCGGCCACGGCCGTCTGGGCCTAGCCACGGTGGCCTATGGCCAGGCCACAAAAAAAAAAAAAAAATAGGGATGGGTTTTTTATTAAATTAATATAAAAAATAAATTTATTACAAAATATTATTAGTAAGCTTTTAATATTTTAATCTTAATAATTTATTATTTTGATAAACTATTATAATAAAAAAATAATAACAACAAAATATTATTCTTTAATATTACAAAATATATTTCATAACCAATTTTACTAATTAAACTATTTAATTATTAATATTAAAAATATTATTAGTAAGCTGTTTTAATATTTTAATTTTAACAGTTTATTTAAAAATATTATTATATCAATTAAATTTAGAAAACCCCTATAGTAATATTATTATATTAAATAAATAATATATTACAATAATATTAGAATACAGTATAGTATTATTTTAATATTATATAAAATATTATATTTTGTGATATTATAATATAATAATATAATGATTCTATAACATCAATACATTGAACTATTTGGGTTTGATGAAATTTTAAAATAAATTCGAAATAGTTTTCTTCATGCATGTCTTATTGTTAGAATGTTATTATAAGTTCTTGTTACAATATTAAATTTAATATTATATTCATTTTCACCAATAAAAATTTTTTATAATAAACTCATGTTGGCCTTTGTACCGATGGCTTCCACCATTTGGTCAAGCGGGCCAATAGTATTCATGTTGGCCTGTGATACTGATTGAATATAACCTTCCTCCATGGAAGTGCATGAAAGATTTTGCAATGTTTTTGATAGTTTTCGTTCCAGGACCATCAAATCCAAAGGAAAAGATTGATGTCTTCCTGCAACCGTTGGTAGCCGAATTGAAAATGTTGTGGGAAATATGAGTCATAGCCTACAACATTTCTATGAAACAGAATTTCATCATAAGAGCGCTTTGATGTAGACAATAAGTGACTTCTCGGCATGTGCAATGTTGTCTGGTTGGAGCACTGCTGGACGTTGGCATGCCCCCATTGCATATATGATTCGGATGCATTTCATTGCAGAAGAGTGGTAAGCAGTCATGGTTTGATAATCATAGGAAGTTCTTGCCTCCAAATCATCCTTACAGGCGTAACTTGACCACCTTTCGGAAGAACAAAGCAGTCACAAAATTCGCCGAACCGGTTAGGTCCAGCACGGATATATTTGATACTATACCTGAAACATCACTTAGAGATCCAAATGGTGATGTCCAAGAAATTGCAGATTCAAATGTTCGGTTTGCTTCCGATGATAATGAAACTGAATCGCAGTCCGATACGGCATTGGATGTTGAACCAATATTTCACGAAACAAATGAAACCGACTAAACATAGAAGTTTTTTCAAATTCAATTTATTTTTACAAATGTTATATTTTTATATTTAATCATTAATTGTAATAACATTCATGAATCTTTAGTATTTTCAGTATGACGGGCCAAGGTAGATCTACCGGCGACAGACAAAGTGAGCAGAGACGTAGCCCTGCCGCATCAGATCCCATGAGCTTTGGAGATGGAGAGTTCGGATCTCCACACATCGCACAACCTTCGATCTCTTTAGCCATCGGTGGTGATCCTGCATTAGTATTATCATCAAGCCGGTCGACACATACATCCGAGAGTTCTTCCACTTCGGCCGCACCGTACTTGGACTGGATGCTTATGGGCTGTAAGTATATAGTAATTGTAAATATATCGTTTATGTTTTTAAGTCAATTACCTATAAACATGTATTTTTTTAACAGATTTATTGAGCAGCATCATGTATCGAGCCAGATCAGCTCCATATTTCAGAGGCGTGCTGATCCCAGTGGCTACGATTGGCGCCATGTATCTGCAGCCACAAGGAAGTTTTATTTTTCAGAGTTTCAGGTAAACTTATTAAATATAATTTATCTTAAATTTCTTAATCTTAATAAATTCTTAAACTAACTGTTTATTTCAATGCAGAAAAAGTTTACGTGGGACCCTGCTATCCATAATGCCATTAGGGTAGCATGGAATGCTCTTACAGCATGCCGATACTCCGACATGCTTCATCGTTGGAGGACATCGGGTGAGCGTCATGCCCATGTGCCGGAGGGTATTTAGCACGAGTGGCAGCAGGCGTGGCAGTCTGATGGCTGGCACAGGAGGTCCGCATCAGCCAGCATAAATTGCTATCCGAGAGGGGCGGTCCTAGCACGGGTCTCTCCCGCCACACTGCGGGGTCTATTTGATTCAGGAGCACAGACGCCGCATGGTAAGAAAACTTAAATATTTTAATTACTAATTTAGTTATTTAAAAATACTTTTATTATATCAATTTTTCTTTCTGTTATTATAGTCTGAATAGGAGGGCGGAGATCCTGGTAAGTTTATCTATTCAGGGCGACACACACCAGGAGGGACGGTTCTTGGGTCGATACAAGATCACGGGAGGTTGCGATAAGAAATTAGCTTTATATTATATCGGTTTAATTTCTAAAATTTTATTTAGAGAAATTTATTGATTTATTTATTGTTGATTTTATAATTCAAAGGCACGAGTCGAGGAGCTTCGTCTCAAGCATCGCAGGTTGACTCCACTGATGGGGGACCATCCGTCGAACTCTCATTAAAGGAGAGTCGACGTGTGTTTTTGGAGGCTGTTGGTGCCCAGCCGCAAGACCGCAAGGTCTATGGTCTAGGCACTAGAGCTTATACATATTTTCCCCAGCAGCCTCCAGTTTGCGCTATTCTGGCAATATTCCTGCCGAGCGTTTAGAGGACATTCGGAGATCTATTATGGAGGAGGTTCGGCAGGAGATTTAGCAGGAGTTCGATCAGTGCACGGAAGTCCTTCAGCACGAGTTCGACCAGTGCATGAAAGTCCTTCAGCACGAGCTCTCTGACATAAGAGAGCAGATGCATCACATGCGGGATTTGGTTAGCCGCATGTCGCAGGATTTCCAGCCACCACGTGATCGTGATAGTGGAGATTCTTGATGTATTTTTTTCTTTACTTTTTATGTGTTGTACATGAAAACTTCAAAATTTTAATATATTAATTATTTTTAGAAATTTAATGATGAATTTTTCGATTAATATTAGTGTTTCGATCAATAGCAGTGTTTCGATCATAATTTTTGTAAATTTAACCATTTTAATTTATAATATTTTATATATTTTTTAAAAAAATTTAATTAGCGATGCATTTGCGACTGAAATTGCATCACTAATATATCTAAAATATTATTATTAAATATTCGACGCATTCAATTGCGTCGCAATATTGCGACGCAATTGAATGCGTCGCAATATTAAATTTAACTATTTTAATTTTTAATCTTTTTTATTTTAAAAAAATATTTAATTAGCGATGTATTAGCGACTGAAATTATGTCGCTAATATTTCTAAAATATTATTATTAAATATTCGATGCAACGTCTTAGCATCGCAATATTGCGATGCACTTGGTTGTGTCGCAATATTAAATTTAACCGTTTTAATTTTTAATTTTTAATATTTTTTTATAAAAATTTAATTAGTGACTCATTAGCGACTGAAATTACATCACTAATATTTCTAAAATATTATTATTAAATATTGCGATGCAACGACCTTGCGTCGCAATATTGCGACGCAACGTCTATTGCGATGCAAGGTCGTTGCATCGCAATATTGCGACGCAATAAATGCATCGCTGAGAGTCGCTATTTAGCGACACAATTGCGACTAAATTCATTATGTGACGAGACTTACAGCAACGCTACAGTTGCATCGCTAATGCATCGCAAAACCCAGTTTAGCGATGCATTAGTGATGCATTTTTGCGTCGCTATATTTATTTTTTTTGTAGTGCATTATGATGGGACCATGCTCGGAAGCTTTTAACCTCGAAGGATGACCTGAGGGTGCTTGGATTAGGCTCAGGTGCCTTTTGAACCCTGAAGGGTGACCCGAGAGTCATTGTGATGGGACCATGCTCGAAAGCCTTTAATCTCAGAGGGTGACCTGAGGGTGCTTGGACCAGGCTCAGGTGCCTTTTGAACCCCGAAGGGTGACCCAAGAGTCGCTGTGATGGGACCATGCTTGGAAGCTTTTAACCCCAGAGGATGACCTGAGGGTGCTTGGACCAGGCTCAGGTACCTTTTGAACCTCGAAGGGTGACCTAAGAGTCACTGTGAAGGACCATACTCGAAAGCCTTTAACCCCGGAGGGTGACCTGAGAGTGCTTGGACCAGGCTCAGGTGCCTTTTTCTTTTTGCCAATGATCTTTGTTGCTGACGCAGGAGTTAGTTCTCGGTGCCGAGCTAGTTTCATGCTCTGGTGCCAACACTGGGTTGATCTTTAGTGTCGAGCTGGCCTTGGGCTCTGGTACCAACAATGGGTTTATCTTGAATGCCAACGTGGAGTCGGTTTTTCCTAGCTTTTGTTGTTTTTTAGCCTTTGTGTCGTGTTCGATGTCGACGCCGATTGGAGGCCTGAGATTTTTTTTTTCATAATCGGCTCAAGGGTTTCTCCTGGTTGACGCGATTCTCACCACCCGATCCATCCCTCTGGGCGTACATGCTCTAAAAAGAGTCTATGCAGAAGATAGTCAGGGAGACCACTATCGGGTCGGCAGCTAAGACTGGGAACAACTAGGAGCCTAGGGGTGGCCAAGAACAGCTGGGAGTTAGTGGCCACTGGGATGGAGTTAGAGACAGTCGGAGGCATCTGGGATAAAGAGCTTGGAGCCAAGAGCAGGACGCTGGGGGCTGGCATAGAGTTGGGATAGAGAGCCTTCCCCAACTCTTCCTAGTGCTGGATCGGGGTATTTTGCGGAGGCGAAGAAGCCCATTCGAAAGCGGAAGAGCACCAGCATTGCTGGTCTCCTTTAGCATTAATGGAGCCCTAACATCCAAGTACATGAAATGAAAGGTCATAATGACCCCTCCACCCAATGTCCTCTCTTTGTCCTTTCATTGGCACCAAGCTTCCTTCCCCCCATGCATTAAATCTCATTTATTTAAGTTTGCATGGCATGGCACTGGGCTGGGACTTGGACCACGTCCTCCCCACCTTGCGCAGCCAAGCCAGGACCTTACTTCTTAAAGGGAACCCGGCTGGAAAGATGTGCTAGGTGATGATGATGATGTGGCACTTAATGCAGATGGTTCGGAGGGAGAAAAACGACTAGGGAGGAGTGATGATCAACTCCCTGTTGGCCGAAGATAGCCCTAGGATTGCTCACCTCTTATGGACTATGACTGTCCGAGTAGAAGAGGCTATCATTGCGAAGTGTCTTTGGAGGAATTTGTTTCCTTCTGTTGATTTGGATACATCAGCCTACTGGTGGTCTGCTCCCCAAGAAGCAAGTTGATTGGAGTGGAGGTGCTGGCGCCCTTGCTTGAGCCCCTTCCGCATCGCCATCCGTAGGAGAGGAGGCCGTTTGGACGGCAAGCGGTGGCGCTCTTGCTAGTGAGCTCTTGCTTTTGAACTTGAAGATGCTCATGCTGATAAGCTTGATGGCGGTGAGCCTCTTGCTGGCTGCTGTGTGGCCGTAAGATTTTGCTTTTGGAACTTTTGGACAGCTGCCGTCAATGTATGATTTGCAGGATGAGGGTGGCATGATGTTTTGTTTGAGTGGCCTGAGGTAGTGCCGATGGTGGAGTGGAGCGTTTGGCTCTATTGCTCAACTTGTTGAGGGTGGCCCCCAGCATGACTGGCGGAAGCTCTCCGGGCTCTTATCATCACCATTGTTTTGATCCACCATGCTAATCTAAGGGAGACGAGGATCCACAAGCAGCGTCATTGATGATCCGTGCTCTGCCTCCTACTTGGCACGCTAATCTGTTGATGCCAAATCATCATTGTTGGCCCAGATGACAACCCAAGAGGGGGGGGGGTGAATTGGGTTCTTTAAAAAATTTAGCCTTTTTGAAAAATTGTTTGCTTAAGAAGAATGAAAGCAAATGCAATGTAAATACAAAGTACAGTGAATAAAACAGAGATAGAGATAGAGTCAATCGAAGCACAGCAAACACAGATCTTATAGTGGTTCGGTGTATCCAACACCTACATCCACTCCCAAGATCCTACTTGGGTCCACACTATAATCTCCTCGATTACAGTCGAGTTGTTTTATAAGTTCACAACTCAAACTTGTTGTTTTACCCGGGATCACAACGAACCCAGCGGGTTTTTCGGGCTCACCAGCAAAACCCAAGACTCAAGCAAAACTAGCTTGACCCGAGGTTAACAACCTCCACTAGTTCAATCCCCTTTGATTGAACTAGGCACAAGCAAGTATAAAAGTTTTACAAATTTTCACAGCTCCTTAATGAGCAGATATTCAATGAAAAGTAAATAGGTTTAGAAAAGCCTGATTTGAAGTTGTTTGGCTTTGAGCTTTTCTTCTTTTCTTCTTTTCTCTTCTCCTTGCTGGGTTGAATCAAGCCTCAGCTCCGATTCTTCACATGGATGCAGTTGAGAAGATTGAAAAGACGGTCTCTTTCTTCTAGATGAGAATCCTCCGATTTTCTCTATTTGAACGGCTTGGATTCTTCTTTGAGCTTTGTGGAGTGAAGGTTTAGAAATTGAAAGCTCCTCTCTTGGATATACGGCTCAAGACTTCTGGGATTTTGAGTTTTGATTGTGTCTATCCGTTTCTATCTCTCTTTTTCTATATTTTTCAAACGGTTGTTTTTCCCCTTTTTATAGATTTTCCTTTGATTCATTTTTGGGTGGAAATCTAGCCGTTGGAGTGTACCTGGAAGGATTTTCCATTCATAAAAAATAGCCGTTAGATGTCAGAAATCAAAAATATTACCGTTAGAGCTGATCTGGCATTTTGATTTTTCGTCCAGGTGGGTTGGAGTCGGCTCCAGCTTTTCAGGTGTCGGCTCCGAATCATTTTTCCATAAATAGTAAATTCTGAGTTCGTCGTGGAGTCGGCTCCGCAAAAGCAGTGTCGGCTCGCCGTCGTCAGGTGTCGGCTCCGAAAACTGAAGGTGTCGGCTCCAGGATGCTCAGAAAAATCATCGCTCTGTTCCAGCATCGGAGTCGGCTCCTGACACAGTAAAGTGTCGACTCCAAAACTCTAGGTGTCGGCTCCGAAACTCTAGGTGTCGGCTGTATCAAAAATCAGATTAAAATTGAATTGGCCATGGGGTCGGCTCCAGACATTCTAGGTGTCGACTCCAAGCTCTGAAACTTTAAAATCTCTGATTGTATATGTTCAAAATCATTTCTTAATTCCTTTAAATTGATCAAATAAATTTAAGTCCTGAAACACTTATGAAATCCATTAGTAATCAAATGAATATACTCAATTCCTTTATTAATCATCAAAATCAATGAGTGGATCAACAATCTCCCCTTTTTGATGATTATAAAAACATTGAGTATATGCATAGAATTCTTAAAGAGAATATCAAGGAAGTGATCTTTACGAGTAAGCTCCCCCTGAATAAGGTAGCTTCTCTTATGAAGTTCAAATTAAATTATTCTTCCTCTTTGATACTTAAGATTTCTTTGTGCATAGACAATTCAATTCAATTATCAATTCATATCAATAACTCAACATCATATCAATCAATTAACATTCTCAACTATAATTCTTTCCATATAATTTTAATTTTCTCCCTCTTAATGCATATACAATTCTAATTTTCTCCCCCTTTTTTGTAATCAACAAAAAGGTAAAGAATATTTTACTGCATCAAAGGATAATTGCATCAAAAAGATAATCAAAAGTCAAATAGAATAAAAACTTTTCATTCATTAATATAAGCTTCACTACATCAACATATTGTCAAGTATTACATAATTCTCTCCCTCTTTTACATTTCATTATATTGACTTCATTACATCAAAATGTAAACAACATTTTAACAAGATTGAACATAAACAACATCAAAAGTTCTTTCTAACTATTCTTGTTAAATGGTCTACTATATTTTTCATTCCATCACATTGAAGTCTAACATAATCTTTTAGTCTCTCATCCACAAATGTGCAAGCTGTTGTGATTTTGTCTTGAAGTTCGGCGTTGCACTTTGAATAAGTTTCACCATCTCCACAAATTCTTTAAGCTCTTCAAAGATGTTCTTCAAATCACCATTTAAAGATTCTGCGGAGGTGTTGAGAGTTGATTCAATCTTTGCAATCCGATCATCAAGGGAGTAAAGTGATTCTTTTAAATTCATAAATTTACTGTCAAACTCATCCTTCTGAGCTGCAAACAGACTTTTTAATTGCTCCATTTGAAGGTCTGAGAATCCAGTCGAAGAAGTGGATGGTTGATCATAAACTTGTGCAGGTGCAGGAGCAGGAACAGGAGTAGGCTGTGGAGAAGGAGCCCTAAATGATGGTCCAGCCTCGCAAGGCTCAGAAACTCTCGGCATAGGGGCTCTTTCATCTAGATGTCCTTTCCTATCCCATTGACCATTCACCTTGACAAAACCCATCCGATGCAATGTAGCTAAGCTATAGTAATCTGTGTGCCTTAGGTTCTTGGAAAGTTCATTGTCTTGAATTGGAACCCCTTGGCTCTTGAATACCATAGTTAGTACCATTCCATACGGTAGGGATGATCTCCTTTTCCCACCAGCTTCTGCCATATAAAAGATCATCATTGCTGCCAGATTGATCGGCTGCCCAGTTAGAACACTGTCCATAATCACAATGTCTCGCTCCGAGACATACTCAAACCGACCAGTCTTTGGAAACAAGATCCTACTGCATATATTGTGTAATAATCTTAATTCTAGGGGTAGTTGATTGGCTCTAATTTCTTCAAACTTACATCCCTTCCTAACATCCTTGAAAGGGCTGCTGACCTATCACTATGCATGTCAGCGGCTAAACCAGTGATCGGGATGCTGAGAAGATTTTGAGCTTTTGAAAAGTGAGATGAATCCTTTTCCCTTTAACATTGCTTACTAAACCTCCATCCCCTCTAGCCAAATTAAGATAAAATTCTTTTACTAGGGCTGGATAGGTAGGAACATCAAGAGAACACAGCATATCCCAGCCCATTTCCTTCAATTGTCTCCCGATTGAAAAGCCTTCGGATTCAAATAGGTCAAAATTGACTTTTCTACCCATTGTGATGACTCTACCAGCTAGGGTATCTACCTTTGTGGAAGATGTGTTGGGATTGTCGGAATCTGTGGACGAATCACTGCTTGGAGTCGGCTCACGAATGGGACGACGTGCGGACCGCTTTCCCGTAGTTACCGGCGCTCCAACCACTGATTCTCTCCTTTTGGGTGCCATTTGATCTTTGGAAAGGTTCGATTTGGATGGAATTAGAGATGGGGAAGTTTTGGAGAAATTTTGGAAGAGTTTGGTTAGATTTGAGAAAGATATGAAATGACGAGGTGTCGACTCTGCCCTAATAAATCAACATTTAACTCCCAGGTGTCGACTCCCGCAAAGTCGGGTGTCGACTCCAAATCGCTAACACAGTCAGCACTCGAACTGGAGTCGGCTCCGAATTCACAGGTGTCGGCTCCAAGGTCAAGGACCGAGAGCGACACAGTCTTAGGTGTCGACTCCTCATTCTGAGGTGTCGACTCCTGAGACAAATTCAGCAAAAAACATATGAGATACAAATGACTGAAACTCATCAAAATAAATCTTATAAAATTTTGATAAAATTATGGAGTATTAAGGATCAAGTAGCTCGAATGACTAGATAATTTGTCCTTAAAATAGTGAAGGGAATATCAAGAAATTGATAGAAATTTTAGATTCTCATTCCTTAATGTATCAAAATCAATCCATAGGGTCACATATCCCTAATTCACCTCTAAGATAACAAAATCTTTCTTCACTCAAAGGTTTTGTAAATATGTCAGCTAATTGTTCCTCTGTATTAACATATTCAAGACAAATTTCATTATTAGCTACATGTTCTCTTATAAAATGATATCTAATCTCAATGTGTTTTGTTCTTGAATGTTGAATTGGATTTTTAGTTAGATTTATTGCACTCGTGTTATCACATCTAATTGGTGTTTTGTCAGGGGTTATGCCATAATCTTCAAGTTGTCTCTTAATCCAAAGGATTTGAGCACAGCAACTTCCAGCTGCACATATTCTGCTTCAGCAGTAGATAATGCAATCGAATTTTGTTTTTGCTAAACCAAGAGATTAAGTTACATCCTAAGAATTGACATGCACCACTAGTGCTTTTTCTATCCAATTTACATCCAGCATAGTCAGAATCAGAATATGCAATTAAATTTAAGGTTAGTCTCTAGAGTACCATAAACCTATTTTTAGTTCCACTTAAATATCTTAAAATTCTTTTTACAGCAATTAAGTGAGATTCTTTAGGTTCAGATTGAAATCTAGCACATAGACATACTGCAAACATAATATCTGGTCTACTAGCAGTTAGGTAAAGAAGAGATCCAATCATACCTCTGTAATTTTTGATCTACTTTCTTACCATCTTCATCTTTGTCCAATTTGCACGAAGGACTCATAGGTGTCCCAAGTGGTTTGATTGACTCCATTCCAAATTTCTTGAGCAGTTCTTTTGTGTATTTGGCTTGATTGATGAAGATTCCTTCTTTGCTTTGTTTGATTTGAAGTCCTAGGAAGAAGTTGAGTTCTCCCATCATACTCATTTCAAACTCACCCTGCATTAACTTTGCAAATTCTTGACATAACAAATTGTTAGTAGCACCGAAAACAATATCATCAACATATATCTGTACTACTAATAAATCTTTATCTTTTGTTTTCAGAAATAGTGTTTTATCGACATTTCCTCTTACAAAATCATTTTCAATCAGAAATTTACTTAATCTTTCATACCAAGCCCTAGGTGCTTGTTTCAAACCGTATAGTGCTTTGTGTAATTTAAAAACATGATTTGGAATTCATGATCTTCAAATCCCGGTGGTTGTTCAACAAAAACTTCTTCATTTATAAATCCATTTAAGAATGCGCTTTTAACATCCATTTGAAATAAATTTATATGCATATGACATGCAAATGCAAGTAACAATCTAATTGCTTCAAGTCTAGCTACAGGTGCAAAAGTCTCATCAAAATCAATTCCTTCTTCTTGATTATATCCTTTTGCAACTAATCTAGCTTTGTTTCTTATTACTATGCCATTTTCGTCTAATTTATTTCTAAATACCCATTTTGATCCTATTACAGAATGATCCTTAGGTCTATCTACTAATGTCCAAACATTATTTCTTGTGAATTGATTTAATTCTTCTTGCATGGCTAACATCCAGTTATTATCTTTTTCAGCTTCTTCAATAGTTTTTGGTTCAATTTGAGATACAAATGCAAGATGATTATTGATGTTTCTCATTGATGATCTAGTTCTGACTCCTTGAGATGGATCACCTATAATTAATTCTATTGGATGACATAGATATATCTCCAATCTCTAGGTAGATCTATATCATTACGATTTCTATCAATAACATCAACACTAGGAGAATCATTATCTTTAGCTTCTTGTTCATGATCTGAAGATACATCTATATTTAATTTTTCAATGTCTCTTTCTAGAATGTTTGTATCTTCCTCATCATCAATCTTTTTAGAACTTGATGCTAAAGATTCATCAAAGATTACATGAATAGATTCTTCTACTATTAAGTTTCTCTTGTTAAAAACTCTATAAGCTTTACTTGATGTTGAATATCCTAAGAATATGCCTTCATCAGATTTTGCATCAAATTTTCCTAGGTTATCTTTGCCATTATTGTGAATGAAACACTTACAACCAAATGCATGAAAGTAGCTTATGTTTGGTTTTCTATTATTCCAAAGTTCATAAGGTGTTTTCTTAATGATTGGCCTAATTAAAGCTCTATTAAGGATGTAACATGCCGTGTTTATAGCTTCTGCCCAAAAATATTTTGGTAAGTTGCTTTCACATAGCATGGTACGGGCCATGTCTTCTAGAGTTCTATTTTTTCTTTCAACTACACCATTTTGTTGCGGTGTTCTAGGTGCAAAAAATTATGATGGATGCCATTTTCTATGCAAAAATTTTCAAATAAATGATTTTCAAATTCAGTGCCATGATCACTTCTTAGAGACACTATGGTGTTGTTTTTCTCATTTGTGACTTTCTTAAAGAATTTCAGGAATATCGAGAAAGTCTCATCTTTGTGAGCTAAAAATAACACCCATGTGTATCTAGAGTAATCATCTACAATCACAAGACCATATTTCTTTCCTCTAGACTTGTGGTTCTAGTAGGTCCAAAAAGATCCATGTGAAGTAGTTCGAGTGGCCTAGAAGTGGAAACAATATTTTTAGTTTTGAAAGAATTTCTAGTTTGTTTCCCAAATTGACATGCATCACAAATTTTATTATTTTCAAAATCTAATTGTGGAAGTCCTTTTACTAACTCCATTCTTATTAATTTTGAAATAAGGTGTGTGCTTGCATGACCTAATCTACGATGCCACAACCAACCAATCTCATTTATATTAGCATTATTAGCAACTAGGCAATGATTACTTGTAGACAAATTGTCTAAATCAATCAGGTATACATTGTCATTTCTATTTCCAATAAAAACAATGCTATTATCAATGGGATTAGAAACTGTGCATATAGAAGATTCAAATGATACTTTAAAACCTTTGTCACATAATTGACTAATGCTAATTAAATTATGTTTCAAACCATCAACATATAAGACATTTTCAATATATGTGGAGGGAGTTATTTGAATGTTACCAAACCCCAAGATTTGACCTTTGCCATTATCCCCAAATGTAACTACTCCTCCTCTTTTGCTTTCGAGGGTGATGAATTGATCTTTGTCACCCGTCATATGCCTTGAACAGCCGCTATCAAGATACCACTTTCGCTTTGATCTTTTGGCCGCAAGACACTCCTGCAAAAATAATTAAGTCTTATATTTAGGTACCCAAGCTTTCTTGGGTCCTTCATGGTTAGTAGCATAAAAACTGTTCCTTTTGGAACCCATATTTTCTTTCCTTTAATATTTAAGTTTTTATTAGGTTTTAGAATTTTACATTCATAAGATTTATGTCCTTTTGATTACATTTAAAGCATGTAAAATTACTTTGGCCAGCACGCACAAAAATGTTTTTCAGTGATTTTTATTTTCTAAAAGTGTTATACCCTAATCCGGCTTTGTCAAAAACTGCTTTCTGACTATTCAATAACATGTCCAATTTAGTTGAGCTTAAGGTAAACTTATCAACTATGTTCTTATATTTTTCAACGTCTTCCTTAGTTTATCATTTTCATTGAAAATTAATTCTTTTTCTTTTGCCAAATTTTATTTTCAGATTTAAGTTTCTTAACTTCATTATTAAGATCTTCCTTTTCTTTAATCAAAGTTAAATTTTTATTTTCAAAAACTTATATTTCTTTTTCAAAATTTTGAAATCACCGACAAGTTCATTAAAAGCATCAAATAATTCATCAAAAGCAAATTCATCGCAAGGGTTTTCAGAACTTACCTCATCCTCTTCGTTTGCCATAAAGCAAATGTTAGCAACCTCCTTTTGTTCTTCCTCCGATGAGGATTCATCGCTGTCGCTCCAGGTTGTAACATAGGCTTTCTTCTTCTTCTTGAAAGACTTTTTCAGTTGAGGACAATCATATCTGTAATGCCCCGATTTCTTACATTCATAGCAAATCAAGGGGTCTTTCTCTTTATCCTTGTCCTTGTCTTTTTCTTTTTCTCCTTCCATCTTAGTTCCAAATTTCTTCTTGTGGAAGGATCTCTTTCTCCTCATGAATTTTTTGAACTTTCTTGCTAGAAGAGCTGTCTCATCATCATCTTCTTCACTATCATTGCAGCTCTCCTCATTTTCAGCAGCCTTAAGAGCTATGGTCTTTTTCTTCTTCACATCTTCTTCTATGTGCTGCTTCATGGTCAATTCATGGGTCATTAGAAATCCTAGAAGCTCCTCTAAGGGTAAGATGTTGAGGTCCTTTGCTTCTTGGATTGCTGTCACCTTCACTTCCCACGTTCTTGGAAGTGACCTGAGAATTTTTCGAACAAGTTCAGAGTTAGAATATGTTTTTCCTAAACTTTTCAACCCATTTACAATATCAGTAAATCTAGTATACATGCTAGCTATATTTTCAGTTTGTTCCATGCAAAATAACTCATATTTATGAACCAGAATATTTATTTTGGATTCTTTTACTTGGTTAGTACCCTCATGGGTAACCTCTAATCTATCCCAAATCTCCTTTGCGGAATTACAAGTGGAGATTCTATTAAATTCATTAGCATCTAAAGAGCAATATAAGACATTCATGGCCTTAGCATTGAGCTGTGCCATTTTCCTATCATTATCATTCCAATCCCTTTCGGGCTTAGGAACAATAGTGTCATCAATAACGTGTGTAGGTGTACTAGGTTCATTAGTTATAACACCCCACAATTCATAATCAGAAGCTTGAATGAATATCCTCATTCTTGCTTTCCAATAAGAATAGTTGGAACCATTAAACAAAGGAGGTCTATTTGTTGAATGACCTTCAGCAAATGATCCAACTTGAGTTGCCATTTGGATCTTTAGCTCTTGATCGTGTGATCAAAATCTAATGAGCACTTGCTCTGATACCAATTGTTGGCCCAGATAACAACCCAAGAGGGGGGGGGTGAATTGGGTTCTTTAAAAAATTTAGCCTTTTTGAAAAATTGTTTGCTTAAGAAGAATGAAAGCAAATGCAATGTAAATACAAAGTACAGTGAATAAAATAGAGATAGAGATAGAGTCAATGGAAGCACGGCAAACACAAAGATTTTATAGTGGTTGGTGTATCCAACACCTACATCCACTCCCAAGATCCTACTTGGGTCGACACTATAATCTCCTCGATTACAGTCGAGTTGTTTTACAAGTTCACAACTCAAACTTGTTGTTTTACCCGAGATCACAACGAACCCAGCCGGTTTTTCGGGCTCACCAGCACAAAACCCAAGACTCAAGCAAAACTAGCTTGACCCGAGGTTAACAACCTCCACTAGTTCAATCCCCTTTGATTGAACTAGGCACAAGCAAGTATATAAAAGTTTTACAAATTTTCACAGCTCCTTAATGAGCAGATATTCAATGAAAAGTAAATAGGTTTAGAAAAGCCTGATTTGAAGTTGTTTGGCTTTGAGCTTTTCTTCTTTTCTTCTTTTCCTCTTCTCCTTGCTGGGTTGAATCAAGCCTCGGCTCCGATTCTTCACAGTGGATGCAGTTGAGAATATTGAAAAGATGGTCTCTTTCTTCTAGATGAGAATCCTCTGATTTTCTTCTATTTGAATGGCTTGGATTCTTCTTTGAGCTTTGTGGAGTTGAAGGTTTAGAAATTGAAAGCTCCTCTCTTGGATATACGGCTCAAGACTTCTGGGATTTTGAGTTTTAATTGTGTCTATCCGTTTCTATCTCTCTTTTTTTCTATATTTTTTCAAACGGTTGTTTTTCCCCCTTTTTATAGATTTTTCTTTGATTCATTTTTGGGTGGAAATCTAGCCGTTGGAGTGTACCTAAAAGGATTTTCCATTCATAAAAAATAGCCGTTAGATGTCAGAAATCAAAAATATTACCGTTAGAGCTGATCTGGCATTTTGATTTTTCGTCCAGGTGGGTTGGAGTCGGCTCTAGCTTTTCAGGTGTCGGCTCCGAATCGTTTTTCCATAAATAGTAAATTCTGAGTTCGTCGTGGAGTCGACTCCGCAAAAGCAGGTGTCGGCTCGCCGTCGTCAGGTGTCGGCTCCCGAAAACTGAAGGTGTCGGCTCCAGGATGCTCAGAAAAATCATCGCTCTGTTCCAGCATCGGAGTCGGCTCCTGACACAGTAAAGTGTCGACTCCGAAACTCTAGGTGTCGGCTCTGAAACTCTAGGTGTCAGCTCCAGGTTATATCAAAAATCAGATTAAAATTGAATTGGCCATGGGGTTGGCTCCAGACATTCTAGGTGTCGACTCCAAGCTCTGAAACTTTAAAATCTCTGATTGGTATATGTTTCAAAAATCATTTCTTAATTCCTTTAAATTGATCAAATAAATTTAAGTCATGAAACACTTATGAAATCCATTAGTAATCAAATGAATATACTCAATTCCTTTATTAATCATCAAAATCAATGAGTGGATCAACAATCGTCCTCGAATATCAGCGAGCATCTGGTTGCCTCCTCCAGCTAGCCCAAGATTTTTCGGTGAGCTTCTCTCGGTCGGGAGCCTACAAAAAGTTCCAGGGACCGAATATTCTGGCGAGGACCCTTTGATGCTCAAGTCAGTTATTCGCGTAAAATAATCTGTAAGCGCACGAAATCGTAACAAGTAGTAAAGTATTTTTAAAAAAGAATGTCGAAACCTCAGAGATTAATTATGTTATTGAATACCGAAATTTACTAAATTAATTACTATTTGGAAAATCAAATATAAATAGAACGTTTTACTCTAAAATTATTTAGTCTAAAAATTAATAGAGCCTAAAAATTTAAACGTGTAAAAATATGATGAGAATAGATTTAGAGCGATTGATTTCACCTAACAAATCCCACACAATTTATTTTTCTTAATTATTAAATTCTAATAATCCTATCTTGATGATTAAAAATTCTTTAATTATTTAATATCTTCTCTCGAACGATATCAAAATATCTCCAACTAATAACTTCATATCTCTATATGAATTTAATTAATTGGAGACTCATTACGTACTTAAAATTTTTAAAAATCACATTAATTGCGATAAAGTATTTCTACTTTCGCTCAACTAATGGCGTTTAATTCTACATCCAAAATAAAAAATCACCTCTCGGTCATATTGTAATTTAATTGATCAAACAATAAATTGTAAAAATTAATCATAATAAATAATAAATCACCTCTCGGTCTTATTGTAATTCAATTAATCAAACAATAAATTGTAAGCATTAATCATAAGAATTAAACACTCAATCATGAAAATATTAAAAATAAAATAACTAATAAAATAAATCATACATTCCTTGCTAGATTACATCAATGCTTTAGAAAAAGAAATTAGTTCATAATATAAGTAAAAATAAAACTAAAGAAACTTATGTTTTTCATTGGAAGCAATTGATGTTCTCTTCCATTGAAAAATTCTTAAAGTCTCCGTTGCCTTCTTTGTATAGCTGGATCGATAAGAATAAGATTTAATCCAAGTAATATTAGATATGATGAAATTTTTATCATTAAATTTTTTTTGAATGTTTATCATATTGTCAACCGAGCCTCATCCGTTGAAATACGACTTTGCTGTATTAAAAATGCATGAAAAGGCTAGAGTTCTGCTTTCCCGGAATTATAACTTGGATGACGCCCGCTGCCATCTCATCAACGCGTTAGAGTCCGCTGAAATCACCGCTTGAATGAACGGTTTTGTGGAATCTTTCCACTGTCACCACGTGAAGTCCCAACGCCGGGCTGCTCCTCATCACCCTTGCAGGAGTCCCTCATCACCGCTAGAGTTTCTGGCCATTCACGTATGAGTCCGTTGCCGCATTGAGTCAAGCTACCGCCTGGAGTCCACTGCACCCACGTCCGTTGCACCGCTTGTTGACTTTATGCGTCAACGTCTTCTGAAGGGGCACCAGCAGTGTGTAATAAATGCTATCAGATTGATTTTTGTTAATCAAACATGCAGGAGATCTGACTATATTGGAGTCTGACTAAGTTTTCATTTGAAGATTCACTGCAGTTGATCAAATAAGAGGACATAATTTGTCGCTTATTAGCATTATTATTATTATTATTTCCTCTTTTGAAAACTAGGATGGGAGAGAATCTAGCTAAAATCAGGTAAAGCCAATACTCAAAAGTTGTTTGCATTAATTCTCAATAACTTCAACAATTGCAATTGTTGGCACATGTTTTATTTCCCTTCAAAATAAAATAAAAATAAATAAATTTAACTCAAATGAATTAAGAACTAGCTGATGTCATTATGAAAATATATAAATTAAATGGTTGGATTTATGCTAGCTTATCATTAGTGCTATAGGCAACAGCCGTGAGTTTGAGAAAGCTCAAAAGAGAATGAGAGAGGCTTAGAGCTCTCTATGAGCAAGAATGAGTGTTTAGGAGTGTAGTAAGTTTTTGTCTTCCCTTTTACCCTTTTTTATTGAGGCTTGGAGGCTGTGAGACTAGCTTGGAGCATGGTTACTTGTCAGAGCATTTTTTTTGATGGTAACAGCAACGGCAGCAATGGCAAGGCTTACTTCTTAGTGGCATGTCAGAAGTGTAAACCATGTTCTATCAAATTTGGGTGGCTGCATAGTTGGCAGGTATTGGTTGGTTAATTTGGATAGCTGTTGCAGGCTGCTACAGAACGTAGCCGATCGTTACAGCGTTTGCAAGATGTGTCCCTCATGCCATACCTCTGTTGTCCTATGCGAACAGTGGTGAGTGGTGAAGCTAGGCACATGGGCCCCACAATATGGCTGCTGGGAAACTGCTTGGAAGCTGGCCGAGGCTGTCCTGCCGAGGCCGAGTGACTGTCTTGTTGAGATTAAGGCCAAGGGGTTGTCTTGCCGAAGCCGACTGGCTGAGGCCGAGTGGTTGTCTTGCCGAGGCCGAGGCCGATGCTGTCCTGCCAAGGCCGAGTGGCTATCTTGCCGAGTGGTTGTCTTGCCGAGGCTGACTGGCTGAGGCCGAGTGGCTGTCTTGCCGAGGCCGTCTGGCGGAGGCCGAGTGGCTGTCTCGCCGAGGCTAAAGCTGGCCGAGGTATGTTGCAAAGTTGTTAATTTTGTTTCGTTTCGACTGTTTCAGCCGAAACGTTTCGTTTCGGTGGCTTATCTGAAAAGATGAGCCCTACGTTTCACTTCGGGAGATTTTTCGGTCATTTCGGTGTGTTTCGGCATGTTTCGATCGTTTTAGCATATTTCGGCCATTTCAGTAAAATATGTTTTGGGGATCAATTTGTAAATTGTTAAACCTTTCAGGATCATTTTAATATATATAATATCAAAAAAAAACCTAGTTACCCTATCCCTTTTCTTTCAGTTGCACGGCCGCACCTCTTAAAAACCCAAACTCTTTATTTTTATGTTGTTATTATTATTTATAAAGAATATGAATTATAAACAAATTATTTATTATTATTATTATTATTATATATATATATATATATATATATATATATATATATATATATATATATATATATATATATATATATATTCCAAAACGAAGTATTGAAACGGTCCGATACCAAAATATTTCGTTTCATAAGCTAAAACGAAACATAAACCGAAATGAAATTGACAACTTTGATATGTTGGCCGAGGCTGAGGCTAGCCGAGGCTAAAGCTAACTGAAAGATGGCCGATCCAGATGGCTAACTGGAAGTTTGACCCGAGTGCATCACTATCGCTCATGGGGTTTACTGGCCCCATCAATAATTTTTTTCAACAAAGATAAAATTAGAAAGTTGGTTGATAGTCATACTCATATTGCTTGAACCTGCTATGAACCATCTATATATTATTATTATTATTATTATTATTATTATTATTATTATTATTATTATTATTATTATTATTATTCAGTCTTCTTTTTCAAGATTGAATCTTCTTTCTGCTTAAAAAAAAAAAAAAAAAACGCCTTAGCCAAGGTGGGTTTTCTCACCAAGCATCTTAATATCTCCAAGGAAAAAGATTTTTATTGGGACTGCAAACTTCTGGGCATCCATTGCCTGTGCTGTTGCTCTGGAGGAGGACGCCCAAGGCGAAGTCGGCAATCGAAGCGCTGGTCCTGATCCCATACGGGGCACGACTTGTGCTGTACGATCCGGAACGGAATCCTGATCCTGGTGGGAGGGAAGCACCGCGTAAGAAATTAATGCACCGAGAGCGAGGGCAAGAGAGAAGGGAGATCGAGCGATGGTATTGCGCTGGCTCGGCTTTGAATCTGATGGAGTCAAAGGGAATTAGGCTTTGATATTAATTTTTGTAGAAATTATTTTTAATATAAATTATTTTTTTTAAAAAAATAAATATAAATTTTTATAAGCATATTATTATAAAAATATATTATTTTTTATAAATAAATATAATATTTTTTATTCATATGAAGCTATCACGTTAAAGCATAGTAAAATAGGTTCAACTATGTACAGACTTGATAAAGACTAAAAATAATAAATAAAATAAAATAAAATATTAATAATTAATAATTATTATATTTTAACGTCTCAAATATGGTATATGGCTCTAGTTATCATTAATTAGAACGATCGCAACTCACTGGAGAAATTACCAAGAACAATTCACCAGCTAGCAGGCCAGCCCTCCGGCCGGCCGGTTTGGAGCCAGCAAAGAGATGACTAAGAGTGAGCAGGAGCCAGTCTCAAAACGGAAGGCCACGGTTGGACGTCAACACGCATGACTGCTGCCACGCGGAATGTAAATCGTTCTGGCGCGGCCTTCCCGGAAATGAACATCGGCCGTCACCGGGCGGCAGAAAAAACAGAAAGAATAAAAATAAAGAGAAGAGAGAGAGTTGCGGCTCGAGGGTGAGAAGACTCGGAACGAAATGGTCGCGTTATGGAATGCGACGCCGAAATAACGACAATTGCTGGGCGGCGATAGCAGGGGAATGACCCCATCGTATTGTCATTTCTTTCCCATATATATATATATTTCTCGTTTGAGTTTTGATATCCCCTACGCTTTCCATCCGGTCGAAACTTAAAATATTGCTATGTACTATGGTCATAATATTCGAGTCATTCCTTCAGCACCCGTCACAAAGCGAGGGTTGTGGTTTGAAGTTTTGAATGGTGGATATATTACGCTCTTAAAGGGGCCAAAATACGCTGCGATCGTTGGATGTATTGAAAGGTGGTCGAAAAACCCCGACCACCTTTTTCTTTTCTCGGAGTCACTAATTTGTTCTTTTCTCAGGCTCCGGGTCAGTCAGAAAACGAACGGCCATAATTGATGTGTTTTAGCCCGTTCTGTTTATTCCTACGGAAGAACATGTTGGTTTCGGAGCCACTTTCGCTTTTGTCTGTCTCATCACTGTGCACTTAGGATTATTACACTGACACCCGTGTTGCCAGCTGCGTTCAATGCTCTAATCTGACGATAACAATGATGCATCGCTTAGTGAGTCCTTTTCTTACAACAAACATCAATGCCCTCAAGGTCAGATCACCACCTTAGACGGTGGTGATTGGAGTTATTCAAACACGCGAAGTGAATAATTATAAGACCACAGCTTAGCTGGTTCGAATGCAGCACGATGATGTCTCCCTAATTTTATATTTTGGTCATTAAAGCAGTGCTTTTACTGGTATGAAGACGGACCCTTCCGTTCAGTTGACCCTCCCCAGGCCTGCTCCTAGCTAGCTGCTGGTGCTCTCCGTTCCCTTGTTCCCTTCCCCTCTTCATGCAGCGGCTATAGCGGGCGATGGAAGCCGATCATCCCGGCCCTGACGAGACCGAGCCGACCGCGTCCGACGAGCACGACGGCCCAAGCGTCCAGACCCGATCCTACGACTGCAGCTTCTGCAAGAGAGGCTTCTCTAATGCCCAGGCGCTGGGAGGGCACATGAACATCCACAGAAAGGACAGAGCCAAGCTCAAACAGCCATCCCCCAATCAAAACCAAATTTCTGCTGACACCTCCAACGACATCGTTCCCTCGTATCCACCGCCCTTCCCCAGCTACATGCCGCAACCACCGCTGCCCCCAAGCGATGATAGAAGGCTCGTTTCTCAGTGGCCATGGATGGCTCCAAGCGACCAGCACCACAGGCCTGGAGAGATGACCCGAACCCATCATGATGGCAGTCCACAGCAGCTGCCTTTGTTTGTGGAAAGGCCATCTCGAGGATATGATCGGACATCGGGTAGTCGCGGGGAGCGACAGGAGGAGGAGGAGATCCAGCGGTCAGGCCTTGGAACGGACACGACGGGGTTGGACCTCGAGCTTAGGCTGGGGTCGGAGCCCACGACAGATCAGAAGGAGTATGTTTGATATAAAGAGGAGGTTCCAGGCTAACTGGATTTGTTGGAAAGGTTTTGTTTTCTTCTCCCAATATGCTTTACACAAAGGATAAAGATTAAACTAAGAAAAGTCACCCGATGCTTTTTCTTTCGTAGCTATATTAATATTAGTGGAATATTTGTATAGAGGTGGAATGGCCGTAGACTGCACTTTTAGCTGGTTATGTATTGCTGTAATTCCTTTCTTTACCGGCCTTATTTTTCTGATCTGCAATCCAGTCTCATGTTTGTTCGCTTAGATTAGTAACAAGGAAGAACATTAATCAATAATCACTTCATTGTAGAATGATATATATCCTCCTTAACTGCGATTAACAAAAAAGCAAAATCAACAGCAAGGAGAGAGGAGACAGGAAACTAAAGATGTTTAATATAGTCCTATATATGAAAAGTTTCCTTCTTTTTCTTTTCTTTATGGTACCTACCTTCTTCCATCAATTGCTGCTACTTTGTGATCTTTTGCGCTGTTGTTACTCTTCTGTTGCATTCAATAAGCATTTAGTTATAGAGTGACGCACTTGATGATGATCCACGTATCCCTCTTTGCCTTCCACAAATGGGAACCAAACATACACGACTGATCCGAAGACAACAAGAAGACAATTATCTCCAAGTTTTTATCAATTCATATATATGCGAGTGGATTTTCTCTAAAAGAGTTGCTTGCTGATGATAATTCATCATGCTTATTTTCTTAAAAAAAGAATTCGTCATGCTTAATTGCTATTAGGACAACGCAGTTCTAAGGTACTTAACTGCCACCTTCCTGTCAACCGATCGGTTAATATGTTCAGTAGGACACTTCTTGTAATAATATAAATGCATGCCAAGTGAATGATCTTGGTACAATGGAGCCATGTTTCTGAAAACAGACCATAGGATATCATCCCTTAGGGTCATCCAGAGTGTGTGATCCGCCTAATACAGTTAGGATCATCGATTTACCATTAAAAATTGTTGGTCATTCATCTTGTGCATGATTTGGGGGTCCTATTCTTATGATGGATTTTATTTTTCGAGATTAAACTCTTTCGGACTTTATTTTGATGTATGATTTAGGTTCAGCATATGATTACACATGTTTAACATGCATGGTTATAACTAATGCCGTTCTAACAATAAGATGAGCCTCATTCATCTCGTACTCTCTTCACAGATATGATGATACCATTTTAGCATTGAGATTTTGAGTGGTTCGATGACATAAATATATGGGTTGCACTTATTGCATGTGCGCCTAAGTATGAACCTAGGCTACCTTTTTTTATGTGTGATTGGGAGAACCATTGGAAAAGATTATCATTATCATGATGTTCTTCATGCGCCATCTGTTTGAACTCTCAACTTTGGAGAAGTAATGTCCTGGACTGCATTATTATCTGCACACCATCCATATTAAGTTATGGCTGATGTTAGAGCCAGCTTCTTTGGTTTCTGAAGTCATGCTACTGTAATAAATGATACTGCAAGGATTTAGCCCCTCAATTTGACTTGCAACCAGTGAGCTCAAAATGAATTTAAAATGGTGAAAGTAGGTAAAATATCGTGATGAAAGCTTCATAAATCCTTCATGGTTAAGCTAATGTGACACCCTTGCACGTAGAACCAGACACAGAGATCAGCCAAAGCTTAACATCAAGCTCAAGTTGTAAAGTAGTGCAGGCTTGCATTACTTTATTAGGCTCCCACAAGCCATTGCTTGGAGAGAATTTGTCTGCATTAGTTTAAAAAAGGCACAAGAGATTGACTTACAAGACTGCCCATCTTATATTATTGTGTCAGAGATCTAGTCATCGTACCAGGTGATGTAATCTCCAATACTCAATGGCCAACCGGGATAACTACATACACAACGGCAGTTGATGAATAGGATGCAAGAATAGAAATGATCCACTATGGGGCTCTTTGAAACCAGCATTCCAACAAATTCTTGAGTAAATTGGCTAGTATATAACAAATAACTTTCAAAAATTTTATTTATATCTTATTTTGAAAATATAAGATTAACATAGAAAAGAGCATTTTCTTTATCATCCAAAAATAAAAAATTATCATGATAATTTAATTCCTCATAGCCCTTATGAGCCGGAAAGCAGGAAGCTTATCATGCGCACTGCGTGTGCTCTGATTGCAAACTAAAGAACAACCATCGGCTGACATGGGTTGACTTTCCTATCGCCTCCAATGTCCTTTTAAGCGTGAACAATGCACTGTTGAAACCAAAAGGGCATGAAAGCTGCCAGATGCCCCTAAGATTCAGATCTTTCTACAGACAACAAAAGCAGATCTTTAAATTACGGAAAGACCTCAATAGAACATTAGAAGTATCTCACATTTATTCTGCTTCACTGCAAAGATACAGGAGGGACTTCAGAATTTATAGGCTCCTGGATATGCCGCAGGCAAGAGGGCTCTTAACTGAGATAAGTACGAGTTGAAAGGACAGTTATCAGACCGCTTGATAAAAAACAGGGAATGATACCTGTATGTATCTAATTTGAAGGCAAGTATTTATCCGTACCAAATAAAATGAGTTAAATCTTTAGGCAGCAATATACATTTGGGTTCCTGTGACCTCTCTTGTCCTTCTAAATGAAATTATAATCGCCGGTGTTAACTCTAAGATATATGGTTGACCTTTTTTGTACAGTGTTAAGCCTTTTGGATTAATTAGTTTTCCTTTAAGTTTTAGTTTGCTAGGAAGTTACACTGCCTTGATCAGCATGCTTTGACACCACTTGTTGTGATAAAGATATGCAAAATATTAAAAATTTAAGAAAAAAATAAAAAATAAAAAATAAAATAAAAGATCAAATGCAAGAATTTATGTGGTTTGGCTATTGGCTTATGTCCACGAATGAAGAATAGTAAGATTTTACTATCAAAAAATAAACCAAAAATTATAAGAATTATTCCTCATCAAACTTTGAAATTATCGAGAATTTTTCTCATCAGAAACTCTCTTTTAAATCATTATTTCCGCAGACACCCAACAGGATGTTTCTTGAACCCTCACAATAACTTTCTTAAGTTACCTCAAGATTTCATAATAAAAGCCAAGGTTATCTATGCTTATATAAAAGAATATATAGTGTTTTAAATAGAATAGGACTTAGATTTTATAAGGATATAGAAACATGCTCTTTATTTTCTGAATTCAAAGTCTGCATGAAATAAGACTTGAGTTCTAATTAAGGATTTGAGAGCTCCAAAATCTCTAATCCCCCGTATACTTGGCCCTCCGCTGAAGTCTCACAATAACTCTCTCTAATTTACTTTTAGGATTCTATCATGAAAATTAGGGTTAGATATACTTATGTAAAGAAACATGCAATATTTTATATCAGGACTTAAATTTTATAAGGATGAAAACATGTTCTTCTTTATATTTTGAATTTCAAGTTTGCGTAAACAAAAAACTACAGTCCTACTTGAAAAAATCTTTCCTTCTTAGCCTTATGAATTCCAAAACAAATTATAACATGAAAACCAGGGTTACATATGCTTCTATAAAAAATATATAATATTTTATATGGACTAGGACTTCAGTTTCATAAAGCTGGAGTCTTACTCAATTTTTTTTTTTAAAGCTTGTAAATTTCAAAATAAATTATAACATCATTGTTCTCCATCTGGTTGCAGCTTCGCGACTTCCATCGATGTTCCAGCATTCCACGATCACCATCGTCTCCTCTCCTTCAAATGTAATTAGGGCTTCTTCATCCTCCAACAATCGATGATTTCCACTCGCCTCTAGTGATCAAGGCTTCACTGGCTTGCACTCCCACTATCCTCCGGTCTTGAGTCTAATTAGCAGTCTCCTCCATGCCCTTAGATGGGATAACAGAGTCCCTTTAGGTGGCTACTTTGGCTCAAATCAGGACTTGGTTGAATCTTTGGCAGTGGCAGTTGTCCCTCCACCACTTCTAATGCCGATCAGCACTCGGTAGAAAACATCCCCTAGCGTGAAGCTCACCAATTTGTGAAGGTTTTTCTGAGCTCGCATGGTAGGTTGTTATCTCCATAACAGGATGAATCTCTGACCACATGATGTCCTCTCTCCAGAGGATGAATATCTAACCATCCTGTCCAATAGAGTATAGTTAGAGACAATTCTTTGAATAGATATTTTACATTTTTAAAATAAAGGCTCAACTTGTTTATATGGACATCAAAATTAATAAATTCAACAGTCATTAGATTTTATTATTGAAAAAAATCATAAAGACCTTGCATGTATTTTTAAACTTAGATCAAAACATCACCCTTACATTTTACTTCTCATTACTGATTTATTCTAATTCATGATAATAGACAATAGAACAATTTCATTACAATATGATGCTAATGATTCTTTTTGAAAATTATAGTATTAAGTAATCTTCCTTAAGAAGGATAATAATAAATGAGCAATTTTGTTTTGTTTAATTTTTAAACTATAAAATTTATTTACATGCTATTCATTTATGTATTATATTTAAAATTATTTAAATTTTAACTAACCATTTAACAAATCATATATTACCACATGAATAAAAATAGATTTAGACCGAAAGATTTCCATCCTTCTTAATATTTTTTTTTATAACATCAAATCAGACTAAATCAAGTCAACTACCATCAATATATAAAGATACCATTAATCTACAAGACAATCCAATGACCAATCTATTAAACTTGAACATTCTTAACATGATGTGCCATTAGAAGATGTATTATATATCATAGTGAAAATAGAATCAAATGAGTTGGCATCCTCCTACTTTTCTAATAACTATTACAAAATTTTAAATAAAGAAATGATCATGTTTAGAATATAAAATTGTAGAACAAAAAAAAATTAAGCCCTAAATGTAACATGATTATTTTAATTCTTCACTACCATCATCACTCTAAAGGATTTGCTTATCAATTTTGATTAGATTCTCATCATCCAACAACTTTCAAGTTCTAATTGACTCAATCGACAACAATGCTTTTTTTCTCTTTTTTGTGCTAGGTTGAAATTATTCTCGTGCTTTTAAAACAACTAGCTATTCTATAAGCATGGTAAGTAAAATCTCTATTGTAACAAAACTATATACCTTATGTGTTATCACAAAAGTCATTAAGATGGATTATGACAATACTACCTTTAAATCTCTTATGGAAATAAGGGATTTAAGGACTTAAAGTTGAATATTTACCCATAAACTCTAATACAAGTGATTTCAATCCTTTGGAACTAAGATGTAAAAAAATGTAAGGCCTAGAGCTAGAAAAATGCCCTCTAGTCAATGATAAATAATACCTCTTATTAAATTTTATAAAGCAACCAATAGAGTAAGCAAAAATTTTTATCTTATCATCATTTTTTTAAACTACTGAAATCAACATAGAACCACATATTCTATTTAATCATGTGCAATAATTGAATGTATAAATTAAGATTTTTTAATAGCATGTACATATTATTACATCTAAATTTACAATGTGAATACAGTTACTGATTTTGTATGTGAATCTTTATATTAGCACGCATGTTCTCACTATCTAACCTCAACTCAAACCAGAAGCATCGTATTATAATGATAAGTAGCATCATATTCTAATACAATTAATATATTGTCTATTTTGATTAATTTAGGAGAGATGAATGGTTGAAAAAAAAATGCTGGGGAAATGTTTGATTTAAGTTTAAAATATAGGAAGCTTTAATGATTTTTTTCCTTTTATTATTTAGTATACAATAAATGCTAATGGCATTACCTTGATTGTGCTTAATCATTATTAAAATATACCTTTTAATACATTATAAAAATTTTATGTATCATAATTTATTACATTGCTATATTTAATTTATATAGGGTTGGTATTAATGACGAGAGGTTCAAGAGTTTTTTACCACAATACAAGATTATTAAAATTATTAAAATTTATTACTTAATATATAATAAAAATTTGATTATTGAAACTTTTATTAATTATAATAAGTTGTTGAGTTACTATATTTTATTTTGAAAATTATTAGATTAAAAAATATATATTGTGTGCATTTCATGGGTTATATGTTAGTTTTATCTAAAGTAGATGTGCATGTATGCTTATGTTACCCTTGGTAGGCTTTTTAAGCTATAGCAATCATAGCAGCTTGGCTCAAATTGAAAAAGTCTTGCTGCACCGTTCTTCGTGCATTAAGCGCATATCGGGCGCACGAATTAGTCGTCTATGCGTGCAGTGCTCGATAAGGTTTATTGGGCCTTGGCATGGATAACGGTATGTATGTGTGATCAATCTGCGTGTCCAATGTATGTTTGTTGCGCTAAAGAGCATTGCAGCAAGTCTTTTTCGGTCAAATTTAGCCTTTTGGGCATATTATTAGACAAAGCAAGCCCATCAAATCTTCACATAGGCCTTTGCCATGGCCTTACCGGAGGAGGGTACGTACCCACCTGTGTCTGCCAAGCTGGAAGCAAGCTTCATATTTTTTTACTTGTATACTGAATTGCGTCCATTTTTACCGCGGGTGGGTTGGTGCTGGGTCTGCGCTGAAGAGAGAGTTGAATCAATATCTCTCTTGAATGCTGCTGTTAAATCTCTAACAGGCAAACGTACAGCCCGCCTCTTAGTAGTGCCCAATGGATCAAACCAAAACGTTGGTTTAGGTTCTCACCTACGGTCGATCGATGGCATGGTTTTCCTTGTTTGTGCCGCCAAGAAGGCCATCTCTCGTCGCTCAAATTTACTTCACGCGGACCCTAAGCTGAAATCTTCTAGCAATTTTAAATGGTTGTTAGTGCTGTTAAAGAAGTGGACCATTGCCGTGCAATTCTTTGCTGGACTTGAAATAACTTAAGTGCCACATAAAAAGCTAACAAACTTGTACTCAATATGCATAAAGATAATTTTCAATAAAGTCAAATTGAGCCAACATTTCGTCAAGAGCTAAAGCGTTAGCCTAGTTTTAGATGTTGTGTCACTGGCATCTCTTATGGCCAAAAGCTTTAAAGAAGCATGACCTATGAAGTCCTGACCTCAATCTACTTAACCACTTAACGAAGCTATAGATTTTTATAACCTATGATCATAACGAGCAACGTTAGAGGATTCAGTCAGTAGCACTAATATTTAAGCATGTGTTTGTGATACAGGTATGATATATGGTAAGCGAAATAATAGTTTCGCTATCATATAAGGCATGCTACCATTGGTATGGATAGCTTTTAGCACTGAAGTTTGACTTTGTTTATAAAACGAGAACTCATTCATTCTTTTCGGTATCTTCTTTCTCAAATAAAAAGGTATTTAAGCTTGATTCTTTTATCTTCTTTTCTCTATTATTTGAATGTTGAAGAATTTTAGTTGAAAAAGTTCTCAACATTGCTCGTGCTTCTCTTTTATCTTCGCAGAAACGATGATTAAAATGCAAAGATTTTTGTTGTTAGATCAAGTGCATTAAATACTTTTTTTTTTTTTATTGGTACAAACGAGCGATCACATCAATTTAGGTTGAGTGAAGCCCAATATATCAGAGTAAAAAATTTAAGAAAGCACAGACAGCACGGATCTCCCGGCATCCAATACCACGGTTCAGAGTGATGGGCGATCCGAAAAGCAATCTAGTCAGCCGCAGCAGAATTAGCTTCCCGATAAATGTGGATAATATCAGCTGACGAATCATAGACCGAATATCACATATCACAGGGTTAATGAGAAAATGGATGCCCAGCGAACCACAGTGATAGAGTCGTCTCAATACAAGCCGATGAATGCCTAAGCTGCGTATGGCGTGAGAAATGTCAGCCCACGCAGCATATAACTCAGCAGCCGGTACATAAATGTCAAGAGTCCAAACTCGCCAGCCGCCATCAAAGATCCATCAGGTCCACGGATCACAAAAGCTGAACCCGCCAAACACATGAACACTGCCATCAAAATTAACTTTGACAAATTCAAATGAGGGGATTCTCAAGAAATAAATATGGTACACCGGTACGCTGCAGGGGCAGTAGAAAAAATCTATCTGATGGAGTAAATGCTCAGTAGAAAGAAACATAGCTGTCCTGATAATCCTATAAGTAGGATCAATAGCATCAGAGAAAATATGTTGGAACATTAATTTATATTATCTTAATTAACTTTTATACATTAATATAAATATATGGATGAAAGTACGAGTTAGACTGGGTTTCGTTTCCGGTCCTTTCGGCAACTTGAATTCTGCTGAAAGTTACCGGAGCCGAGTTTTCCTGACGTACGGCGGTACTTGCGGTTAAAATGATTTCCACGCCTTTGCCACCTCCCACCCACCCATTTTTGTGACTCTACTTGCCGGAATCACGCCGGAACCAGTGGGTCAATATCTCTGGTACCCGCGCACTTATTACCCAGCTTTTGTAAGGTCCGTAAGACCGTCCAAATCGAAGGTAGAACAAAAATTTCAGTTCCCTTCCCTTGCCATGGGGATTCTTAAATTTTGGCAATAGATAAAAAGTTATCGTATATTTTATAGCAGGGGGGGAGGGGCGTGCGACATTTAGTAGTACCAGCATTCTGTCTTTATTGACTGGTTAGATTGTTTATGTGAACCTCCTACACGTGTATTCACCGAGTGCCGCACAAATGATTACATTAACGGACGCCAGGAAGCCACCGCGCGTGCATTTAAATTACATAATTACCCCCGCTCCACAGCCACAATCAAGAGCGGTGCATCACCAGAGCTACCACTTTTGCTGGCATATGGGGTTGCTGATCGATGCTTCCGATCAAAAACGAGTTCCAATATCATCATTAAAGGTAAACAAATGAGGTGGACTTTGTTGTAAGCCGTGAAAGACGCATGATTGCAACATCTCCCCGGCATAGTCGGCAATCGGGTAAGAAGGAAATATGAAACAAAGTTGGGAGGGCATTCCCGTACTTTCATTCTAAGTCATTTCCCCTCTGTTGGTCCCTCCTCCCTCACAAGAAACCCAAATCCAGAGCATCGGCATTGTCTCTCGCTCTTTCGAATCGTAATGCCAGCAATTCAACGAGAAGAGTTAATTAGGTCACGTTAATTCCCCTCCCCCACGAGACTTTTTTTTTTCTTTTTTTTTTTTTTTTTTTTTTTTTTAATAATAACTTTCCTTTTCATCAAATTAGCGTGAAACGGTAATCCAGGAGAAGAGGCCTCACCTCCTTTACATTTTATATGTTTTATTTCAGACCAGAGACCACGAACGGGTTGATAAGGAAACAGGCGGTGAGATCGGAGGTCGGGAAGGATTTCCTATTTTGCCTCGCCTTCTCCATGTTCGGTTATTAGAGATTGTTCAGGACTCATCGGCTCTCTTACAATTTCCTTTTATCTGATTCGATTTGGGCGTCCGCGTTCCAGGAGGGGCGATGCTCCACAGATGGAAAGCTTGCATTTTTTCGGCGGCCGACGGTGGCGAGGACCGGTGGCGTTACGTTAAGGCCTCCATCCTCGTCCTCTCCTTTCTCTTCGTATCCTACTCCGCCGTCTCATCCGGCCAGTTTCGGTGGCGCAGCCCCGACTGCGCCCAGGCCATCCTCCCCTTCTCCGATGGCCCCGCCCCGACCAACCTCTCCCACATCGTGTTCGGCATCGGGGGCTCGGCTCTGACATGGAACCGCCGGCGGAGCTACACGGAGCTCTGGTGGCGTCCGGCGGAGATGCGGGGCCACGTGTGGCTGGACGAGAAGCCGCCGGATGGGCAGGCGTGGCCGGGCACGTGCCCTCCGTACCGGGTCTCGGCGGACGCGTCGCGGTTCGGGGCGCGGGCGGCGCCGGCCCGGATGGCGCGGATCGTGGCGGAGGCGTACCGGGCACTCGGGAGGGAGGAGGGGTCGGTGCGGTGGTTGGTGATGGGGGACGACGACACGGTATTCTTCCCGGAAAACCTCGCGGCAGTGCTGGGTAAGTACGACCACCGGGAGATGTGGTACATCGGGGCGCCATCGGAGAGCGTGGAGCAGGACGTGATGCATTCGTACGGCATGGCCTTCGGCGGCGGGGGATTCGCCGTCAGCCGCCCGGCAGCGGCGGCGCTCTCCCGGTTCATCGACGGTTGCCTCAATCGCTACAACAAACTCTACGGCAGCGACCAGCGCGTCAAGTCCTGTCTCTCCGAGCTCGGCGTTCCGCTGACCCGTGAACCCGGTTTCCACCAGGTAATTTTCTGCGTTTTTCCTTCCCTTTTTCTGTTTTAAGTACCGGTAAATATACTCTTCTTAAAGCCACGAAAGAGATGAGATGAAAGGATCAACAGCATCATACGGTACAGATTACAATGCCACTTGAGGCAAACTATTTTTTTTAAAAAAAAAAATTTGAGCGAGAATATTTTATAAAGTAAAAAACCGTGCTGTTTTCCTAGTTTGCGTAGTTTATCGCCTCGCCGCATGGAATTCTTTGGTTTTCTCAATTGGAGGGGCTCGGGACCCCGGATTTAGCGCTGCTGCGGGTTCTGATGGAAGCGCGTTTCTGCCATTTGGTTTGCGATGCTGGCGTCCCAAATTCGGACTGCACACAATGTGTACCTTTCCTGCCACGTGCCATCGTCTAAGTTTACGCCAATGTCTGATAAAAATATATTTCCAATCTGAATTACTTTTATATAAAAGTGTAACAGCTCGGGTTTTCAACATTTTAATTTACCGATGTTTAATTTTCACATTTAAATAATATTTAAAACATCATAAAAGATTTATAATTCAAATTTTAATAGCATAAATAACATCTAAGTCACTTCTCTCCGTTTGTGTGTGTATTATAAAATCGCCAAGCCAATTTTTGTTGTTCAATTTGCTTAAGCCTCTCTCTCTCTCTCTCTCTCAATATGGTTTCAATTTTGAAATTTTAATAACATAAGTAACATCTCTCCTCCCTGTCTCAATCGATCTATGATATTACAAATTAATCTCATCTCTTTGAGTATTCAAATTAGGACGTTTCGTTTCGATACTTAATTGCAAAATAAAATAAAATTTAAAAAATAAAGAATTTCTAATTAAAATTTTAGTAATTGAAATAATGATAATAATTAAAGCAACTATATCTGGCATCAAGAGAAGAAGGTAATTAATTTTTCTTACCCGAGTAGATAGATTATATTAATTATTTGATTTTCCAGGTGGACATCCGAGGCGACGCGTATGGGATGCTCGCGGCGCACCCGGTCGCTCCGCTGGTATCATTGCACCACCTCGATTACCTGAAGCCCATATCTCCGCGCGCCAGCACCCGGATCGAGGGGCTCCGGTCCTTGGTGGACGCGTCCCGGTTCGACCCGGCCCGGATTCTCCAACAGTGTTTCTGCTACGAGTCGAGGCAGGGCTACACCTGGTCGGTGTCAGTATCCTGGGGCTACACGGTCCAGTTGTACCCTTGGGTGCTGGCCCCGGAGGACCTCCAGGTCCCACTCCAGACCTTCCGGACCTGGAGAACCTTCAGCGACGGCCCCTTCACCTTCAACACCCGGCCACTTAAACCGGACCGCTGCGACCGGCCTCTCATGTTTTTTCTGGACCGCGTTCGGGAGTCGTCGAATGGAGCCACGGTGAGCGAATACTCGAGGAGCGAGTCAGACACGGGCGACCGCTGCGACCGGCCCGGCTTCGATGATGCCGCATTGAAGGTAGAGGCGGTCAGGGTTTTCGCACCCAAGATGGACCCCACCGTGTGGAGACGGGTACGTGCGCCTCACATGTTTGTCCTTTTGGTTAAAAATAAAAGAGTCTGGTTTCAGATTTCGAACGACCGTTCGGCTCTCTTCCTTTGAGGATAGGGTTGAGGATAGAGCTGTAATTGAGCCAAATCGTTCATGAGCTACTAAGCTTGGTTCATATTTGATTGATTTATTATATAAATGAGCCAAGTTTAAGCTTAATTCTAAGCTTGTTTGATAAAAGTTGAGCTTGAGCACGATAGCAGATTGGATTAGAAGCTTATGAGATAATTAAGAGCTTGTGAGACTGCTTAATTAAAAGCTCGCAAGTTGATTCGATTAGGAGCTCGTAAATAAAATATTTTTTTTTTTTTTTTTTTTGCCTCTTTTATCTTTCTTCTATTACTCATTGAATTTATGAATCAAACTTTTTTTTTTTAATTCTTGAATCGAGTTTTAAATAAACTTAATTTAAGTCGAGCTTGAAACAAACTCAATTCATCAATCTTGACCTTGAAATAAGCTTTATATGATCAAGTTTGTTGAGCTTTATAATGATACCAAATGAGCCAGCTTGAGTCAACTTGAACTTTTTATAATCAAATTCAAACTGAGAGCTTGAATAAAATTTTTTAAATTTAAATAACTTAAGCTCAAGTATTTATTAATGAGCTGAGCTGAGCACAAAAAGCTAAGCCCGGCCCGACTTGCAGCCTTGAGGATGCCTTGCATCATTAGTCTCTTTGCTGACGATGATAGACTTAGGCCATTTAAAGGCGAGATAATCTAAATAGGACTTTACTGGGTTCGCCCATAATGTGAGATTGAATTGAAGAGAGTAGTACAAGCATAGAGCATTGGAAATAGTCGGTTGACGTTGCGTTCGTTGACGTTGTTGAGCATGTACCGCGGAATACTGACATCGATCCTCTTGGTATTTTATTATGCTAGTGCCTGAAAGTTCAACACTTCTTATGTAATGAACGGGCCGTAGGCTGTATTCTAATATTTCTTCTTCCCATTGTTATTTTGCCTCAGGCTACACGGAGGCAGTGCTGCCGAACACGACGGAAGGATAAGGGGAAGGCGATGGAGGTCCAGATAAGGTACTGCAACCCAGAAGAGATAACATCGCCACCATAGATTTCTTTTCTTTTTTTTTTTTTTTTTCTATCTTTTTTTAATTTTATTTGGAGCCATGTGCGACCAGTGGTTATAACGAGAGGAACTGCTCATCTTGGTGGGTGGAAATGGGAGAAAAAAGAGTACTGTTCTTTTGTCGCTTCTCTTTATCTCTAGGCGTGTAGCAAGCCGACACCTGTACAGTAAAGCAATTTATAAAATGATATTATTAAAATAAAGCAAAAAAAAAAATCTCCCTGCTTATTGATATGCGTTTAGTTGTTAAGGAAGGAGTAGATCGCAAAGTTTTATATCGAGGAGAAGAAGAAGAAGAAGAAGAAGAAGAAGAAGAAGAAGAGGGGAGAGGAGGCAAATGGCTAATGTGCTCTTCTAATCAAAGAGAGGCGGTTACCGCATATTATAACTAAAATATTATCAAAATTTAAGACCTTTATTTGGGTTAGTTAAAAAATATGCAAAACTAATTGAATTATGGGTGGTTAAGTCAGGACTCCATCAAAGCGTTGCGGGTTCGAGAAATGAGGCTCGTGCTGACTTGTTTTCACCGTAAATCTTATATTTTTTTTATTTTGACTGCTGACTTGCGTCATGCATGAAATATTTTTAATTAAAAAAAAAAAAATGAAAGGACCTAGCTACGGAAAAGCTCTCCTGCCCTTTGTAAAAAAAAAAATATATTATAATGGTTGGTTTAAACTTTCCACGTGAGCGGCTGTCAACTGGGCATCCGTTAATATCATGGGACCTAGCTACGGGAAAGGTCTCCTTCCCTTTCCTTGTACCAAAAAAAAAAAAAAAAAAAAAAAAAAAAAAAAAAAAAAAGGGTGGTTGGTTTAAACTTTCCACGTGAGCGGCTGCCAACCAAGCATCCGTTAATATTATTATATTTAAATTTTAGAATATTTTAAATTTCAAAATAAAAATAAGATAAATAAAAAATATGCATTAAAATTTTCTAAAAATTGATTTGAAACTATAGTTAAAAATAAAAAAATATTTTCTATATATATACACTTTAATTTATATATATATATATATATATATATAATAGAGTTTTAATATATATACACTTTAATTTTATATTATTAAATTTATTTTTAAGTTATTACTTATAAATTGAAAACCAAAAATAAAATAAATAAAATGTATATATTAGATTTTATTTTTTAAATTTTAAAATAAAATTAATTAAAATGAAGGTATATATATATATTCAAGTAACCCAACCTGAACCTCCTAGTCTATGCCGTAGAAAAGTACTATAATACCATTATTCAATCGTAAACATAAAAAAAAAAAAAAAAAATTAGAATGCAGAGAATTTCAGATAAAAAATTATTTAATACAATCATACAGATAATAAAGTTAAAAAAATTTCTATTATATTTATTATAAATATTATTTAATGAATTTATATCTAATGTTTTTATTAATTATCGTCGTCATCGTCATCTGCTGCCTAGATTCTGAGAGGATATTCGTCGCGGAATGGCCCTTTGGATTCCTGTGGAAGTAAATCCACGGGGAACTCTCCAGATCCCACCGAATCGATTCGGCCACCTACCGTTGTGGTACATGGCGGTTGTTTGCCGGAGCCGCCGTTCTTTCGGCCAGAAGACGTGGTCATGATCACCAAATGCATCGTTCTCATTGCTTGCGGAAGTGGGAACTAATTTAGGTTCCTCGACTCTTTGGACTCGACTCTACATCACAAGTTTGCTCCACGGTACAAATTTAAATCACAAAGTATCCATACGTGTGATAAAACTTGCCACGTGACGCATTCTACTCTTTGGAAAGACCGAGACAAATTGGATTAATATTATTTTACCTATCCCATGTTCAAGATGTTATAATAGAGTCCAACAACTCGATCCGATAGGAAATAAATTAAGTGGTAACTGTTGGTATATATGCAAGGAATAAAATGAGGATGTTTATTGCATTACTATGTTGAACTGATCATTCGATTTTTACTTTTGTTCGATATAAAAACGAAAAAAAAAACTGAGAAATAAAACGAATTACAAATTATTCTTAACTATGATAAATTATTGCTTACTGCTAAAATAATTGTTTTAAATCTAATTTGAATTGATTCTAAATCTAAATCTTTAATTCTCTTTTGTAAATGCTGTTTTTTTTTTTTTTAATTTATAATGCGCTATCACAACTGCATTAGACAACCGTTCAGAATTTTTGATAAATTCTATTTAGTTTCAAAAATTGCAGAAAACTTTCCTTCAGGCTCTTTGCCAGTTTTGTGATTTAAATAACAACTCTTGGGTCTTCTTACGTATCGTTTTTTAGGTCAAAATCTGTGATACTAGGTAAGAATTCAAGCCAATTTCTACTTTTTTTTTTTTTTTTTTTTTCAACTTAGTTGTTCAAAGGTCAATATATAGCTTAACTCATGCTAATCCAAAGACATTTATTAGTAAATTTTTAGCCTAATAGTTACCTTTTTATTTCATTCTTAAGAAGGTTTGCCAACAATTACCCCCAACGTTCCTTTAATTCCTTAGAATTAAAGAGGTGTTCACATTTATTTTTTTAACCTATTATTTACTGCCTTACAAAAAGTAGAGGACTTGATACCGATGGATCATCTCATATATTCTAATAAACTATATTGGGCATTAACTTGGCATCTCTTAGATTCCTCTATTATTCCAAAACCTATCCTATTACCTATAAGGTTATTACTTCTAATATCTTTTTTAAGTTTTATCATTTATGCAATCATTTTGATTTTATTTCTTAGGCTTTTGTTTTGGAAATCCAAAGCGTCTCAAGAATACTTATCATTATAAAAGATCAAAGCTCCTTTTTCATTCTAGTAATATCTCATATGGCTTTTTTTTTTTTAACTCTTATTTGCCTTCTTCCCTTCTTATTGTCTTCCTTGCTTCCTATTGTTCTTTGGTTCTTCTCTTTTCTTTCTTAAACTTTGTATTAAAAAAATCATGAAAAAAAGGTACTTCTTCCTCACTCCTTAGGGGATCAATCTTTTTGGATTTTGCACTATTTGCTTTAGTTCGCATTTATACGAGGATGTGATGGCCAAAGTTAATATGCTTAGGTTGTCTTTACGGGAGTAAGTTTTTATTTTTTAAAATCTTTATTCTTTATTTATTAGATATTTAATTTATCATAAGTTGAGAAACTCTAACTACCTTTTTGTAAAGACTTTTAGCTTCAACAGAAGTTCTAAACCGATTATCAATGCTTCATATTTGACTTAATTATTTGAATAAGAAATTCAAAGATAAAACGCCAACCATAACTTTTCCTTATAATAACTTTTGTACTGGCTCCATATTTGTTTTGAGATATATACCAATAAATACATTAATACTAACCATAAAAGTATTAATTATAAGTTAAATTATTGTTATTCTCTTAAATTTAATATTTTTATATAATTTTTAGTAAAAGACTTTGCCGACTTGAAAAACTTGATTTTAAGAGTCCAACGGTACAAACGGTATTCAAATCGGACTTGAAACGAGCTCAAAATGGATTTTTCAAGATTTTAACCCAGAAATAAATCTGATTTGTGGAGATAAGGCGAGCAGTTAATGTGGATTACACACGCCGACGCATCTTAATCCTTTTACTATCAGAGCCATTTAAGGAATCATCCAATAATCCTTTCACCCTTATTCTTCTCTTTGTTCCATCCCACTTTTCCTTCACTCCATAATCCAAATCTTTCCATCCTTCTCTTTTCCATTCTCTATCCACCAGCCATCCATACCTTCCATACTCAACCATCCTTCTATCTCAGGAAGCGATCTGCGAGAGCAGAAAGCATATCTGTGGAAGCAGGAAGCGGATAGTAGATCCATCATCTCAGAAAGTAGAAGTAGATTATATATATTTTTATTTTTTATGTAATCTTTTGGATGCTATAAAATAAAGTATTTATTTATGTTTACCTTTTATTGAATGTTCTTCAAACGAAATAATTTTTGACTGATCTATTCTTTAAAAGGGATGGGTCGTGATCTATGGATACAGACAGTACTCTAATTAAGATAAATCATATCTTAATTATTTTCATAACTAATCGTCTGCTTATTTAAAAATTTAATTGCATAAATTGATTTCAAGATAACTATTCAAAGTCCATGTAGATTTAAATAAAATTAATGGAATTAAAGTATTTTAATCGTTACGCTCATATTTTTTGGTAATGTTACCGAGGACTTAAGTGCAGTTATTTTAAAAAATAATAAAAATTTAAAAATTTAAAATATAAAATAACTATCATTATTTTTTAATTTTATTCATATTTTTAATTTTTAAATAGTTATTACTCTTTATTTTATTATTTTTTAGTTACCTTAATTATTAGATTTTCTTATTTTCTTTAACATGAAAAAAATTTATTTTCCTTCTAATCATAAATCCACTTTTAACCTAGCCAACTTTCCTTTAATTAACTTACCTTAAAGAACCTGAAAGAAAATACTTTCCATAAAATTAATTTAAAAAACAATAAATAAATAAATAAATAATAAAAATAAAAAATAATTATTTTATTTCTATGCTTAGATTGACTTAGGTAAATTTATTTTCTACAAAACTCAAAATTTTTTATTGACATCTTATAATTTATTATGAAATTAGAAACTTAATCATAAAAATCTAAAAATAAAGTAATTAGATTAATTTTATTTGATAACTTCAAGAACTTGACATCTGCTTGTTAATAACATTTTCATAACTAACTTTAAGGGCACAAACCCTTAATCAAGATAAGAGGGAAATTAATCACCCTTCCTTGGCCCACAAATCACAGACAGCCTTCATTTTGCATTAACCCAAGCCTTTAACTCTAAAATTAACTAAACGTTAGCCCCTAAGAAATTCGAGCTCAATAGGACAAGGCACCCGAAAGAATTGAAATGGATCGTTATTGACTGATTAACCGGTGTCTAGAAAAAGAAAGGAAAGTGGTTATTGAATTGGTTCTGTTCACTTACCTAAGGCAAGCAAAGGGAGATCCCCACTAATCTTTATCCTTAACTGTCTAGTTGATCAGTTAGTTTTTGACTTGGAGGACTCCAAGGCGGTCTTGAAAGTTAGGAGCTTTAAATCTAGGTTATGCCTAGAGTAGAGAGTCTAATCTTTATCAACTTGATTGCTAATAATTATTAAATCTTAATTAAATTAGTCTTCATTGCTCTTAGTTCTAGGAATCTTTTAGGATATTTTCTTTAAAATCTTCTCTTTTTCTTCTATTACATTAGTTAAAAAAAATTAAATTATTGTTTGCTTTAGAATACACCGATAGGGTGTATGCTTGGTCGTCGATTGTTACAACCCGATCCTATACCTCTAAATCCTGATATTGAGAGAACCTTTAGAGCAAACAACTTAGAATTATGGACCCTAATAATAAAAATGATTCACCACGCCAGTTAAAGGAGTATTTCACTCCTTCAAAATATACCTACTCTCCTTACATTCAAGTGTCTCCAATTGAGGCCACTCAATATGAGATCAAGTCAAGCGTGATTCAAATGTTATCTTCTTTTATCGATTTGCAAATGATGACCCTTACAAACATTTAGATGAGTTTCTCAAAATTTGTTTAACCATAAAAATTTAAAATTTTTTAACGATGCTCTTAGACTTAAGTTGTTCCCATTTTCTCAAGACAAAGCAAAATATTGGTTAAATTCGTTAATACTATAATAATTTCAATTTGGGACCATCTTCAAAGAGAGAGTTTCTCAAGAAATACTTTCCTATAGAAAAACTAATCAAATTAGAAAAGCCATAAAAGTTTTTCCAGACAGATGGAGAGATGTTTCACAAGAATGGGAGAGATTAAAAGAATTGATTAGAAAATGTCCACATCATACCATACTCAAAGTTACTGGTCCAGTGCTTTTATGATGGTTTGATAGAAAAGTATCGGCAAATGGTTGATGCTTCATGTGGTGGGACATTTTATGTTGAAGAATGAAATGAAGCTTGGCAACTCTTTGAGACATTGAGTGAGAATTCATTACATCGCATGTCAGCTGCTCATAGAGATCCTCCTATAGGACCTAAAAGAGGTGGAATATATGAAATAGGTCATTCTATAGATATATATTAAGGTAGATGAATTGTCCTAGAAACTTAACCGAATTCTATAAGTTAATTGGAAACACCTTTTCCCATCTATTCAAAATCATAAGGTTTTTATAATCTGTTCAAGTCCGACCCATCTATAATCGTCCAGCCGCATACAAATTTTCTGAGCTTGTTCAAGAGTAAGCCCATCAAGCCCAAACCTGAATGGCTCCTAGACCAGGAAATGATCCATATTCGAATACTTATAATCCTGGTCGCGAAATCATTCAAATTTTTTTTGGAAACCCCAACCTATCATCAACCTAATATCAATTAGGCCTAACCATCAGGAGATCCAATTCAAAAACATATCGTATTCCCAATATCCAAGTGCTCCTCAACCTCGCTGAATAATCATGATCCTACTTTTGAAGACAAGGTGTTACAAGCATTGAAAGGACTATAAATGAATACTCAACTCCTTCACTCCCACACCCAGTCTATTGCCAAGATAGAAACCCAGATAGGTCAGCTAGCAATAGCTTTCAGTAGGAGGGAGGAGGGTAAACTACCCAGTCAGCCCATTAGTAATCCAAGAGGACAATACATGGCTGAGAGCTCCATTAGTCCAGAAACTTCTACTAAACATGCCAAATTTGTTATAACCTTAGAAACAGAAAAACTTTAAATCAGCATTAAGTGACTCAACAAGAAGAGCAACTCATGCCGACCAAGTCAGAAAGGAAAAATATTAAAAAAAAAGAAGAACCAATTGATTCAACACTCATACTTAAGGCTCCGTTTCCAAGTGCTTTAGAATATCCTCTATCTCTTGACAAGAAGAATATCAAGATGAATGAAATGTTAGAATTGTTCAAATAAGTTTAAATTAATTTATCCCTTCTTGATGCAATTAAACAAGTCCCTGCTTATGCCAAATTCCTAAAATATTTATGCACTCAAAAGAGAAAATCTAAGGCGCACATATCAAAGAAAGTCAACCTAACTGAGCAGGACAATTTAATCTTTCAGCAAGTTACTTCACCCAAACTTAAGGATCCTAGAATCCCAATTATATTCTATGTCATAGGAAACTTTACGATTAAGAAAGCATTGCTAGATTTAGGTGCAAGTGTTAACCTTCTCCCGAGTTCAGTGTATGACTTATTTGGATTTGGAAAATTGAAACCAATGACGGTAACCCTACAATTAGCTGACCGATCAATTAAGGTACCCCACGGAATACTGTAGGATGTGATGGTTAAAGTGGATGAATTTTATTTTCTAGTAGACTTTCTAGTTTTAGATATGGAATTTGGTTATAACCCTAGCAAATACCAATCATTTTAGGTAGACCCTTTCTAGCAACTACTAATGCTTGTATAAACTGTAGAACCAGGGTCATGGATGTATCCTTTGGAAATAAGAGTTGAGGTTGAATATTTTAATGCATCTCAAGGACCACCTCTATACGACCATAATGAGATCAATATGCTAGAGGAAGTTATAGATGATAAGACCCCTGCTTTATTTGATTCAGATCCTTTACATGCTTGTTTGACACATTTTGGAGTGGATGATTTTGATATTGATAAATATACTAAAGAAATAAATAATTTTAGAGCCATCTGATTTTAGCATCATTCCCCTCTGGACTGTGAAATACGACCAATTACCTATACCCTCTAGTACACTGATGATACCCTCCCTCGAAGCACCACCTTTTCTAGAGTTAAAGCCTCTCCTGCTACGTTGAAATATTCATTTCTTGGACCCAATGATACCCTTTCAGTAATCATTGCATCTGATTTAACTATCGATCAGGAAGACCGCTTTTAGGAGTGCTCAAAGAACATAAGGAAGCAATTGGATGGTCCATTGACGATCTAAAAGGAATTGACCCCTCAATCTACATGCATCATATTCATTGCAGGAAAAATGCCAAACCTTATAAACATGCAGAGGAGACTTAATCCTAATATGAGGGAGGTTGTGAAGAAAGAGATAGTACAATGGTTAGATGCAGGATTATCTACCTAATTTCTGATAGAAAATGGGTTAGTCCCATCAAGTTGTACCTAAAATATTAGGAATTACTGTGGTGAAGAATGAAGAAAGAGAATTGCTCCAACTCATACCATAACTAGTTGGCAAGTTTGCATAGACTATAGGAAACTGAATAACGTTACTAGGAAGGATCATTTTTGCTGTCTTTTATCGATCAAATCCTAAAACGATTAGCTGGTCAGCAATTCTTTTGCTTCCTTGATGGTTATTTAAGAATAATCAAATACCAGTCTTTCCTGACGATCAAGAGAAAACCACATTCACTTGTCCCTATGAAACGTTTGCTTTCAGACGCATGCCATTTGGACTTTGTAATGCACCTACTACATTTCAACGATGCATGTCGGCAATTTTCTCAGACATGGTAGATCAATTTTTAAAGATATTCATGGATGACTTTTTAGTATTTACCATTTTGAGGATTGCCTTAATAACTTAGCTCAAGTATTGAAACGATGTAAACAACCAATTTGGTATTAAGTTGAAAAATAGCCATTTCATGGTTCGAGAGAAAATTATTTTAGGCCACATTGTTTCCGAGAAGGGGATTGAGGTAGATAAGGCCAAAGTGGAAGTCATCTCAAAACTTTCACCTCCAACTTCAGTCAAACAAATACGATCCTTTCTCGATCACTGGATTTTATAGAGATTCATCAAAGACATTAGCAAAATTTCTAGGCCCTTGTGCAAATTGCTTGCCAAGAAACCCCTTTATTTTTGATGATAATTGTTTAAAATCCTTCCATATCTTCGTACAACTTTGACCACATCACCAATTATCAAGCCCCCTGTTGGTTCTTTCCCTTTGAAATCATGTGTGACGCATTAAATTTTGCAATAGGTGCAGTGTTAGGACAAAGAATCAACAAGGAGCCACATGTGATTTATTATGCTAGGAAAACCCTTTCAGATGCTCAACTGAACTATACAACTATTGAAAAGAATTTATTAGCTATTGTGTTTGCCCTAGAAAATTTTGATAATATCTTTTAGGGTCTAAAGTTTGGTTTACTCTGATCATACGCCCTTAAACATCTCTTATCAAAGAAAGATACTAAAACGTTGATCATATATATTTTGCTTCTATAAGAATTTGAATTAGAGATCCGTGATAAGAAAGGTTTCAAAAATATGGTAGCTGACCACATCTTTAGAATTTTAGTTGAACACATCAAGCACAGATGAGATTAGGAAGAATTTCCTGATGAACAACTTTTTTTAATTTCTTCTGGTCTTCCCTGGTTTGCCCATATTGTCAATTACTTAGCAATAGAACAAATTCCTTCTCGCTGGTCTAAATAAGAAAAAAATAGATTTTTTCACAAGTAAAGTATTATTTTTGGGAAGAACCTGAACTGTTTAAGCATTGTCCTAACCAGGTAATTAGATGTTGTCCCTGAGTGTGAGTTCAAAAGTATACTTACTTTTGCCATACCCTTGCTTGTAGAGGACACTTTAGTGGAAAGAAAACTACAGCAAAAGTGTTGCAGAGTAGGTTTTATTGGCCAATACTTTTCAAGGATGCACACGAGTTTAGCCAAACTGTTTGCGATGCCAACAAACTGAAAATATTTTCAAGAAAGATATGATGCCATACTCCCGTATTAGTAGTCGAAATCTTTGATGTTTGTGGGATTAATTTTATGGACCTTTTTCTATTTTATTTGGATACGGATACATATTGTTGTAGTAGATTATGTGTCAAATGGGTTAGCAATCCAACTAATGATCATAAGGTTGTAATCAAATTCATTCAACACAATATTTTTAGTTGATTTGGATGCCCAAGAGCTATCATTAGTGTGGAGGTAAATACTTTACTAATAGGCACTTTGAGAACTTAATGAAGAAATATGGGATAACCTATAAAGTTGCAACACCATATCATTCCCAGACTAGTGGCCAAGTAGAAATCTCTAACAGGAAGATCAAATAGATTTTAGAGAAGTCGATAAGGCCCGATAAAAAAACTTGTCAATACGTTTAGATGATGCACTATGAGCTTATCGTACGTCATTTAAAACTCTTATAGGAATGTCTCTTTACCGACTTGTGTTCGAAAAAGCTTATCATTTGTCAGTAGAATTGGAACATTGTGCATTTTGGCTATTAGACAGTTTAACTTTGATATGAAAAATGCAGGTTCTAATAGGAGACTCCAGTTGAATGAGTTAGAAGAGCTACGCAATGAAGCATACGAAAATGCTAAAATTTATAAGGCTCGAACTAAAGCATACCACGATAAATACATTTTAACAAAAACCTTCGAACCTAATCAGAAAGTTTGGCTCTTCAACTCAAGACTAAGACTTTTTCCTGAAAAAGTTTGGCTCTTCAACTCAAGACTAAGACTTTTTCCAGAAAAACTCCGTTCTCCCTGGGACGAACCCTTTTTTGTAATCTAGGTATTTATTCATGGGACGATAGAACTTAAAGATCCTAAGCAAGGGACTATTTTTTAAGGTGAACAGTCAACGATTGAAGCCTTATATGAATGGAATTAATGATGAGAAGTTAGTTGAATCTATTGACCTTTTAGATCCAGCAGCACCATGATTCTAAACACAGTCTAGCTGAAGACTTTAAACTTAGCGCTACTGAGAGGCAACCCAATTTATCATTTATTCTTAGTCAAGATTTAACCCAGGTATTGCATGGAATTTAAAGCAGTCGCGGATAAAAAGAAATCGTGCAATATTTTTAAGGCAACGGTTTAAACTTTGAAAAAAATAAATATGATCTGCGGAGATAAGGCTAGCAGTTAATGCAGATTATACACGGAATCGATGCATCTTCCTTGCTTATAAAAGAACACTATCGGAGCCACTTGAGGAATCATCCAATAATCCTTTCATCCTTCGTTCTTCTCTTTATTTGCCCCACTTTTTCTTCACTCCATAGCCCAAATTTTTCCATCCGTTCTCTTTTCGTTCTCCATCTACCAGCCATCCATACCTTCCATACTCAATTCATCAGCAATTCATACCTTCCATACTCAACCATCCTTCTATCTTAGAAAGCAGATATGCGGAAGCAAGAAGCGGATAGCAGATCCATCATCTCAGAGAGTAGAAGTAGATTATATATTTTTTATTTTTTATGTAATCTTTTGGATGCTATAAAATAAAGTATTTATTTATGTATACCTTTTATTGAATGTTTCATCAAGCAAAAATAATTTTTGACTGATCTATTCTTTAAAAGGGATGGACTATGATTACGAATATGAGCCGTACTCTAATTCAGATAGATCACATCTTAATTATTTTTACAACCAATCATCTGCTTATTTAAAATTTAATTGTATAAATTTATTTTAAGATAACTACTCAAAGTCCATGTGGATTCGACCTCTTACTTTGGTTATTCTACTTAAGATTAGTGAAATTAAAGTATTTTATCGTTGCACTATGACATGCATTATGTACCCATGAAGTATGCTCATCATTTATCTCTTGACTGTAAATGGAAACATGTTTAAAAAAGGATCTTAGAATGTCTAGAGTTGAGCTAGGCGTGTTTTATAACATGTTCTTTTTTCTCTCCATCAAAGTTATTTCATAAAAACTTGTAGAAAGGAAAAAAGGGCGAATAAGCACGTTGAAACATATTATTCACCCATCTACCAATTTTATTCCATAAAATTGGTTTGTTTAACATATATTTAACAACATTAATCCTACAAATTAGAAACAGCACTTCAGATACAGTATAATATATTTATTTAGAAGAAGAAAAGAATACAATCGAACATAACTTTTTTAATAGGTATATATTTCTTTTTGGCCTCATTGAGCATTCTACTAAAGTAATAAATTATCTATTTATATTCACCTTCATCGTCTTGAGCCAATAAACTTTCAAGAAAAAAAATTGAATAGCTGAAATATATAACTTCAAGGGTCTCTCCCTTTTTTGAGGCACTAGCACAGGCAAATAAACCAAATATCTTTTTATTTCATCAAACGCCATCTGATGTTCATTCTTGACTATTCATTTGAAATTATTCGCATTTTTTAACATCAATAATAGGCTGAAAGCCGAGTCTTTACTTGCGCAATTAGAAATAAGATAGTATAAATAATTAATTTGCCAAAGTAATCTTTGTAATTCCTTTTTATTTATAGGTGGCCAAAAATCTATAATAACTTGGCTTTAGTTATTTTAGAGGATTTAGTTTTAACTTGTGCAGCATGGCAGTTTTTTTTTTTTTTGTTACAAAACGGGCGATCATACCTCCTCATATGAATCAACCCAGATACATCTGAATATAAAATCTGCTGGAGAAGGATCGGGCAGGGGTCCGCAGGGCTCCAAGTCCATGGTCCCGCATGCTGAGCTACAAAGGAAGCCACCCAGTCTGCCGCCGCATTGGCCTCACGGAAGATATGGCGGATCTGAACAGACTGGATTTCCCTCAACATGGACCGGCAGTCCAACAAAATCGGATTAGAGGGAATGTCCAAACAGCTGTCCCTCAACAACCAGGAGATGACAGTCATAGAATCCCCCTCAATCATAATCTTATGGGCCTTGAGAGTTCTGATAGCATACGAGAGACCCCCCCACGCACCAATGAGCTCCGACATAGGAACAGATGAGTCGAGGGTACCAAAGCCTCCCGCCGCTAAGAGATCACCCTGATGCCCACGAATGATAAAAGCAGAGCCAGCAGCTCTATGACGGACACTCCCATCAAAATTGATTTTGACATACCCTGGAGGGGGGGCTCCCAAGAGAAGAAAACCGAACACCGGTTCGCTGTCAAGACAGCAGGGGAGCCCCAGAGGCCAGAGGGGTCAACATCAACAGCACTAGAGCCCCGGGCACAGTCCGAAGACAACAGTCTGATCTGCCTCACAACTCTGTGATAAGAGAATCTGTCGTTGGTGAAGATGATCTGATTCCTCGAAAGCCATATGTGATAAGCAGTGGCAGACCAAAGACCACGCTTATTCAGAGGGCCATACCGGATCTCCTGAAAGAAAGAGGATCGCAAATCAGCCATAATATCAGCTCTCCTAGGGTAACCCATGAGAACCCATATCCGTCTCGCTCTGGGGCAATAAAATATAGCATGGTCCAGAGATTCCTCCGCCTGACTGCACAGAGGGCAAGTCGGCTGGATAGACAGACCCCTCCGGGATAGGAGAAGGCAAGTCGGAAGACAGTCCCAAAGAAGCTTCCAGATGAAGAGCTGAACCCTGGGAAGAATAGGAAGCTTCCAGATCCAGCGAGCATCCTTCGTACACTGCGCCTGTGGCCTGAACATATCCAGAAGATCTCTAATGGGGGCCTTGGGAAAGCAAGATCTCTGCCAAACCCTGGAATCTGCAACACAGCCAGCCATGAGAGGAAGCGAGATAATCCGAGAAGACAACTCTGCTCCAAACAAGCGGGTCACCGAAGGAATATGCCAGGAGAGGGGGTTTAAGGAAATCAAATCCTTAACCCTGAGATTGGGGGGGACATCCATACTGATATAGGTGGGCCAACGCATGAGAGGGAGCTCAGAAATCCAGGCATCCTTGACAACATCAATCAAAGAACCATCACCAATCAGCCACGAAATGTTGTTCATGATGGCCTGGCTATGACTACAGATCTGCTTCCAAAAGGACGAAGAGCCCCGGGGCGGCATAATGGTCGAGCCAGGAGCCCAGTCTCCGTATCTCGCATGCATCACAGAACTCCATAAACACTGAGGCTCCAGGAGGAATCGTGAAGCGTGCCGAGCAAGAAGAGCTTCCCTTCTAGCAATCAAAGACTGAATCCCCAAACCACCTTCATAGATAGGCATACAAACCCTATCCCAAGATAATAGGTGAATACCATGACCCTCCTGCATCGAAGCCCAAAGGAAATCTCTGAAGCATCTATCAATCCTTCTCAGGCAGGTGATCGGCATGACAGTATTGGATAGGAGGTAAACTGGAATAGAAGAGAGGATAGAGCGAATGATGGTGACCCTGGCCATCATAGAAAGGCTAGTAACTGGCCATCCATCAGTACGCTGGCGGATCCGTCTCTCAATCTCAGCATAGTCAGAACAACGGGCCCGTCTACCGGTAATAGGGATCCCCAAATACATAAGACGGTCCGTCAGAGAGGTGATACCAGATAGCTCAATAATAGCTTGCTTAATAGATCTGGGGGTCTTCGGACTAAAACAGATAGATGATTTAAGAAAATTAACTCTTTGGCCCGAAGCTTGACAATAACGCTGCAGAATAGAGTGAAAAGAGGCAGCATTATCAATAGAGGCCTTCCCCAAAAGGATGCAGTCATCGGCGAAAAGAAGGTGAGAAATCAGAGGGCCCTCACTCCCGGCCATGAACGGGACAATCCGACGATCCTGCTGAGCCTGATGGAAAGCACGAGAAAGATCGTCCACAGCAAGAATAAATAACAAAGGAGATAGTGGGCACCCCTGTCTCAGACCCACCGAAGAGTGGAAAAACTCAGTAGGACTCCCATTGATAAGCAGAGAAAAGGACGGTCTCAGAATGCAAGCCATAATCCACTCAATAAAGAGATCAGCAAATCCGAATTCCTGAAGAGACCGTTCCAGAAAGGCCCAGCTCACTCTATCATAAGCTCTTTCCATATCAAGTTTCACTGCCATAAGACATCTTTTCCCAGGAGCTCTTTGGAGATCATGCATGAATTCCTGAGCAATGAGGACGTTGTCCGAAATAGAACGCCCTCGAATAAAAGCCCCCTGCTCCAAAGAAATAATACGGGGGATAACAAGCCGAAGACGACCAACCAAGAGGCGAGCACAAATTTTATACAGGGTAGTACAGAGGCTGATAGGTCTGAAGTGCTGAGGAAGAGATGCATCGGACCGTTTAGGCACAAGCGTAACAAGAGTCCGATTCCAATCCAAGGGAATCTGCTTCGAATGGAAGACAATTTGAACAGCCTGAATCACCTCCTGACCAACAATGTCCCAGTAGTGGCGATAGAAAAGGGGGGGAAATCCATCAGGCCCAGGGGCCTTTTCCGGTCCAAGCTCCCACAGAGCCATCCGAATTTCCTCAGCAGTGATCGGCCTACACAGCTTATCATTGTCCTGAGAAGAGACTCTCCTGGAGTCAGGAACTCTGACAACCGGATCACCATTACCGGAGGAGTCAGCCCATCTAGACTGAAAGAAATGAAGAAGCAGATCCCGAATAGAATGATAATCCTCATGGCCTTGCCCCTCTATATCCACAAGCCTCCGAATTCTATTAACAGCACGCCGCTTCAGGGTAGCCTGATGGAAGAATCTAGTATTACGATCCCCTCACGGATCCACTGAAGCCTTGACCTCTGTCTCCAATACATCTCCTGCTGGCGAAGTAGTGAGTGATGACAAGCAAGCTTATCCCGCAAAGTGAGAAGGTCCGGGTCCAGCAGAAATCCCTCCTGATCCTCCTTTTCCTGAAGAGCTGCAATATCTGCTTCCACCCGATCAATCTGACGATCCAGATTTCCCACATCATTCCTATTCCATCTGGTAAGACGCCGTCTAGCCAACATCAGACGACGAGAAAGGCGGTAAATAGCATTACCCCTGATGGGAAGATGCCAAATTTGAGAAATAATAGACCGAGCCCCCGAGTGGACAGTCCAGAAATGCTCAAATCTAAACTGTCTACGGTGATGCTGATCAGCCTCAGTAGAGATCAATAAGGGGCAATGGTCGGAAGCAATCCTGGGCAGGTGAGAAACATGGGCCGCTGGAAACTTGTGAAGCCACTGGGCCGTAGCCAAAGCTCTGTCAAGTCTTTCCCATACACGAGCTGAGCCATGGCGATTATTACACCAAGTGAATTGGGTTCCGGAATACCCCAGATCCAATAAACCAGCAGTCCCAATAAAAGATTTAAATTCAGTAATATCAGCAGAGGCCGAAACCCGTCTACCCCCACGTTTTTCATTGGCCTCAGTGATACAGTTAAAATCTCCCGCAATAATGGTAGGGAGACCTTGACCAAGAAGGGAAAGCAGCTCAGACCAAAGAATCCGCCGCTCCCTATAATCCGTGCTGGCGTAAACAGTCGACAGAAGCCAGGTGTCAGTGGACCCCGCAGAGATAAGAAGACCAATCTGCTGGTTACACTGATGAAAAGCCTCAATCGAAACAGCAGAGTCACGCCATATGGCCAAAATACCCCCAGACATACCCTCAGCCTGCACAGCATACGATAACCACGACCGGGAAATCTCCCTCCGGAGCCGGGCTAAAGTATCGCCTGACAGTCTGGTTTCCAACAACACACATATATCAAAATTATGTAATTGCAACAATCTATTAAACGAGGATCGAAAGGAAGGCTTTCGAGCTCCTCGAACATTCCATATAAGTATCTTCATTTAAAGATTGGGGGGGACTGGGACCCCTCCTTGGTCCTCCACCATAGCCATATCAGATAAACATCCATTACCGAGGGTGCCACTATCAGTAATCATTGGATACTCTGTCATCAAGCCATCCGAATCAACACCTGGAACCACAGGAGGCAAGGACTGATCCGGAGGTATAGTATCAGAGAGAGGACCCACAGTGTTTTCACCTGATTCCTTCATGGGTAAAGTGACATTCGTATCAGTTCTGGGCTTGCTCACCCCCTGACCAGCTTCCTGGATACAAGATGGTAATGACATCTTGGCTAGGGAGTTAAGAGCCCCCTCATTGCTTTTAGGCAAAGAAGTTTTCCCTTTTCCTTTCCTCTTCACTAATTTGGATATGGATCTCGGAGCCGGGCAGTCGACCGATCTGGCCCTTTTCAGAGGGCCAAGAAAAGCATCCTCACCACCCTGAGAATTGCCACTGGTCGAGCCCAATCCAGATGAGCTGAAGGGATTATGAATTGTCTGAACTTTGGACTGAATAACAGCATTACTCCCCTTCAGTTCAGACTTCAATTGAGAATTCACTGGGTCTACAGTACCGGCACAGAAAGTAACCGGCACACTAACAGCAGCATTCAAGGGAGCTGATATCACCTCCTTCCCCTTCTGAAAGTCATCACCCTGATCACTCGACCCTTGCACCGTCACAGTCGTCTTCATCATTGACGGGGGCAGTTTCCGGCGAGCCACCTTCACCGGCTGCCTCCACCCATCCTTCTCCACGGCCGACAGTTGCTGCGTCATCCGATTCAACTGGGAATGAGCACAGCTACTCGACGCCTTGGAGCCAATATTTGTCTGGGGATTCTTCCGTTCCTCCCGTTTCTGCCCAGGAGACTCCCGACGTTGACGAACAGCCGTCAACCAGGGGCCGAAAGCAGGGGATGGAGAGACTGACTTCTCGCTTGATTCAGTCGACACAGAGCATGGTCCTTCCAGGTGAAGAGAACCGCAACTCGGGCAGAATCCTTCCAAGGATTCGTAGATGAACGGCTGCCAAAAAGGAAGAGAAATGCCCTGCACTCGGGTACCCGGCCGGAGGGGACGCCGGAGGTCCATCCGCAAGCAGATACGAGCATAATTTCCCCTGCTTTTGGCCATGGTCGCCGCATCAAGACAATGGAACTGCCCGGCACCTTCAGTGATCGCTCGCAGGAAGTCCTCCTTCCAGAATTCAAGAGGAAGATTTGGAAGACGGAGCCAAACCAGGGCGAAGGGGATAGCGTTCTCAGCCGGGACGAACTCCGGCTTCCAACGATCCATGCCAATGATCTGCCCATTGATGATCCAAGGGCGATTCAACACCAGCTCTGCAGTTTTCGAGTCCTCAAACCGGAAGATGTGGTTGCGGCAGGCCAAGCTGATCGGCAAGATTTCCCCCCGGATTCCGGCACGACGAAACTCCCGAACATAGGCGTCCGCCGGAACCCATTTCTGATAAGAACGAGCTAGGATAGCTCGAACATGCCATTCACCCATCTCGGACTTCAGATCCTCCACCGGAAGCTGAATTACCTCCGGGAATGCATTCTCCAGCCACGCGATATCCGCCGGCGTCGGGGAAGAAGATACCCAGAAGAAGCCCGCTGAGCCAACCTTCGGCCCACTCTCCCGACCACCATTGACCCCATCCGACGCCATTAGCCAGAAGGGACACCCAGACGATGGCCCACCGAAAGCAGCGAAGCCGGAGACGGAGACGATCGCCGGAGATCACACAGGCAAAAGCCGCACGAATCTTAAAGCTGACTATCAACCAGATGCGGGAGCACCCTTACGCACGATCCTCAAAGCACTCAGTGTGCCCTTTGCCGACGCATGGCAGTTTTTAATTCTAATAGGTTGAGCGGGTCCATTCATCTTAAAGTTCCACCTGCAGTAGTAACGAGAGCATTTGAGCAACCCAGTGGAGGCGGAGAAGCCTATAAACATTTGGTTCTTGGGGATGGGTAGTTAGAAACGGATAAGGTTTTTGTGATGTTTTTTCAATAGTTTCATATTAAAAATTAAGAGTTGATTATACGGCTTATATACGGTAAAGTAAGAAGAATAAGGTACTAATTGAATCCTTTTTGGATCATAATGGTCCAAGTTGATATGGACCTTGTCCGTCTTGCTTTCTTGTAACGAAACGGGCCCGTGGACTCAGATTGTTACAATATAGTATCAAAGCTATGTATCAGCCGGAAGTGCATAATTTAAGTGTCACACAGGGCAAAGTGCTACATACATAGGGGATGAGAGTCACCTCTTAAACCTGTAAAGACGAAAATGAAAGTTACCTCTTGAACCTATGGAGGCCATGGGGGATGAAAGTCACCTCTTGGACCCGTAGGGGCCATCTCTATATTCCTGCCTACCTAATGGTTGTGATCAATTATCCCTGGCAATGAGGACGTCCCTTTTGTAAGGGAATAGATTGTGATACCCTCCTAATAGTTTCATATTAGAAAATTAAAAGTTGGTTGGATGATTATATGTGATAAAGTAAGAAGGATAAGAGACCAATTAGATCTTTATTGGATTGTGATGATTTAAATTGATATAAATTTTATTCATCTTATTTTATTTTTTATTTTTTTGGGTAACGAAATGGTCCATAGGCCGAATCGTTACAGTCTCAGAAAGTTTTCATTAAAAAAAAAGGAATGAGTGACATTGAGGTCGTTGCAGTTATCATAAAGTTTTCATTAAAAAAAAAAAAAAAAAAAGAAGGATGAGTGACATTGAGGACGCTCCCATATGCTGTCCTGGTCGACCCACCCTGGAATCATGTGGCGGTCATTCTTTCTACCATATCACCGTGACAGCGGACATGCCAGAAGCCGCCAAAGCTGTTGACATCGATCCTTATATCAAATGCTATGGGGACGTGAAAGCAAACAATATCTACCAGGTATATGGAACGTAGATATGCCACGTAGGTATATCACACGTGAACATCAAACAAACAGCATTAGAATTTTATAATCACATAAAATATAAAATATAAATATTAAATCATAGGCTATTATTCAACAACGTGTGGCAGGAAATATCTGAAGAATCGGTGACGTGCCAGGTACCATCAATTGCTGGTCACCAATGCGACAGAGTGGCAGGCGCTTTCGCTTCAAAAGAAAAACCAGTAACAGGTGGGTGTGTCGGGCTTTTTTACTTCCACCTTTACCTAATCACATGCACCGTTCACTTTACCAGGTCACAATCAAGCAGAGCAGAGCAGGCCTCCCCAACCGAACCATTTACGAGCTCACTCTGATGAGCATCGGCTTTTATTCAATTAATAACTAAATAAACAAAACAAAATTAAAGTTAGATTATTGGGTTCTTACCACTATTTCAGGTTGCTTTTAGATGTCATTATATAATAATTTATGTTGTCAAAGAGATAGAGAAATCTGAGCATTGTATTTCTCAAGAGCCATGCAATGTCTAATAATTTATCCTATTTTCATTTATCCGTTTAGTTGTTAATAAAATTTTTCATTATTATTAAGCCATTTAGAACGAAATTTTTTTGAACTATTAAAAATAATATCAATCGGATAAATGATCACACAAAAAAAAAAAAAAGTTGCCATATTGGACCATCTGTTTTTTTCCCTCACAAAGCGGATTGCACCTCACATGCTTGCAAGTCGCCAGGACAATCAACCAACCTGTCAACGATTCAAACAGAGAGGAACGACCCAAATTGAGAATGCTCACATGAGGCGATGGTCATCCTTTCGTTAAATAGTCATCCTTTTTCTTATATAATTAAAAAAAGAAAAAAAAATTAGCATATTTTCTAATGCTAATTCAATTAACTTGTTGACGGATTAAAATCACATGATTCAAAAATTTTAATAAAAATTAATGGATAACAAATGAACTTAAATTATAAATATTTTTTCTTTTTCATTCAATGTGAAATTAAGTTTGAAAATATTGTAATTTTTTTTTTTATAACGTGACATCATTGATACTGTAAAGATGGTTCCACGCCATGGCAGAACTTCATCATTGTTTCATAGATGATCCTTTCCTCATGTTCAATAATTTTTGCATATTTGATCCGTTAAAGAATCAAAATCATGTGACCTAAAATTTAAGTAAAAGTTATCTAGTAAAATTGAGTTATAAGCATGTCACACATTTTTTTTTTTTTTTAATCCCATATGGCACTAAATTTAGAGATACATGACTATTATGTAAGCTCTTGCCTTAACCCACTCCCCACATTTGAGGTATGAAATGTTTTACGGTATGTTGACTGGGACAACAACGTAACCAATCATCTACTGTTTTAGGAAATATCTTATAGAATTTAAAATCTTGTTCAAATATATCCATTTTAAAAATTGAATGAGATCCATTGCATGGATACTGTTATAGTTAATAAGATAAATACGAAATATAAATTTATATAATTTTATAAATTTAAAAATAAAGATAAATAAGTAAAATACATATATCAGATTAAATTATTTTGAAATTTAAGAAATACTTAATTTGAAATTATAGGTTAAAAATAAAGGAAATATTTTGTTAAAAATTAAGTTTTGCAAGTAAAATAAAAAATATAATACAGATGAAATAAATACTTCATTTTCATTTTATTTTTACCATGGTTTGGTTGAGCTTCAAACCTAAAACCCACATGTCGAGTCCCCATTCGCTGCCTTGGACGCCATGAAATCACAGCCCCTTCGGCACTCTTTGATATCTATGTCCTTCCAAGTGGCCCGATATTAATTGGAGACCTTAGATCTCTGGTATCACCAGAACCACATTAGAGCCTTGGAGGAGATAGGGGTACTTCCTTTGGATTTGAGCTCAGAAACTGCGAGAGTTGCAAGGAATTGCTGAAAAGCAAGATGGTATCTTTGAAAGGTAATCTAATTGATAGAGATATAGACTAAAAGATATACTTTATGTTATGTCTTTATATTTTAATGAGAATTCATTTTGAGCAATGTGTGTCATTTACTATATATGTGCATATGTCTAATATTTACAAAGAGTATTTGATCTAGTATGTAGAGTACGGCTTACACACAGAAGACTAGATCATCGATTCTTTTGGAATACAAGTTTATTGTTCACAGTTTTAGATGGAATTGGACACACCATCAGTAGAACTGTAGCACAAATTTTTAGTAGGTCTGTCTTGACTATGGGGAATGGTTTATTCTAACTATTTGTGCTAGTACACTTTGTGTGTATTGAACAGGACCCAGTTGAGTTAATTATTTTATACTACTTTATAAAATAATTTAAAAGTCATGAATATTATGATTACTTATGCTCTTAATCTGAATTCTATTTTTAGACATGTGTATGTAGTGATTATTGCTTTGATTACACATAGAGTGAGATTCTAGATGAGTCAATTAACTCAGTGGGTTGGGCAATAACATATATATATGGTGAATATTAATAGTTGAAGGAATCCACGTCCTGTAATTTGGATTGATGATATCCCCTTGAGAAAGCTTATAAGTTTTGATTGTATCAAATCTTGCAAGTGGATTTTGAATCCGATACATCAAATAAGTTAAGTGGATAAGTCTCAAGGATAATAACAGCCAATTAAATTATATTATCAGTATTTAAATTTAATTGGTGGATATCTATAATCTTAACGTGGGGAGATAATAAGTATTTAATATTAAGGCTCGAAAATATAAATTCGAATATGATTAGGAGTACAATTATAATTCTTTAGTGGAATGAATTGTAATTTACGTAATTGAATCCTAACCCGGGATAGGATTAGGAGATTTAATTACGTGGGAAGTCCTTTTCATATTTGCCTATTGGTCCCTGTTGTAGCCCTATAAATACCCTCAGTTGGTTGCTAGGGTTAACGTTTTTGAGAAAAAAAAATAAGAAACCCTAGGTCGGCCGAGAGATCCCACCATCTTGTGAGAGAAGGAAGGTATTTTCGGGAATACGGCGGAAGGCTAAAAGGTTGAGGTCGAGCAATCAAATCAAACTGTTCCAAGTTCAATCTGAAGGTATGATCTTATACTCATAGATTAGAACGGTAAAATTTTTTTGTATTACTCATATACGCTATAGCCGTGATCTTGGGGTATTCCGCGCTTCCCAACACTAATATCATACCACAATGTGCATCCAAAGATCCGATCTAATTGATCTGAATGAGTGAACGGGGTTAGGGGAGTGCTTTAAGAATCGTGCGAGCATAGCTCCGGTTCTGTTGTTTAGCCGTGCTTTACGATTTGTGCTCCAGCCAGGTTCCTTCTTGATCTTCGGCGATCTTTGCCGCCTGGGTGTCTGCTCCTCGGAAGACCTTCGTTCTTCTATCTTCTGGTTTCCCATGGCATCCGATGAGGCTGCGGGTGGCCAAGCTCCTAGGAGTAGGGTAGCGGAGCAGGGGTTTAAGTGGATTTCATCGTCTCCTTTGCCAGCGGAGGTGGCGAGGTTGGAAGCCCGATTTTTGGACGTCGTCCGGGTCCCTGAGGCGTTGCTGGTTGAGGAGATGTCGGGGTGGCATCAGAGGTCCGTTCTCGCTCGTACCTTCCTCAGATGGGTGCCGGCTGAAGCATTTATCAGGGAGTTTAGAAGAGCAGGGATCTCCGGCGCCATTGTCCCAATCAGTCTTGCCTATCGATGCCATATCTTCCGCTTCGAAGATGCGGCGGCTTGTGATCTGATTCTCAACCGCCCGTGGATGGTTAACGGCCGGATTGTTGGTACGGAAGCTTGGAAACCAGAGTTCTTCCCGGCTGAGGACTCCGTCTCCTCGGCGCTGCTTTGGGTGAGATTGCCCAATCTCCCGATGGAATTCTGGAAGGAGGACATCTTTAGAGTGATCATGGAATCAGCCGGTAGCTTCTTTGGTGCGGATAATGCCACTCAGTCAAAGAACAGAGGAGGTTTCGCGTGGGTGGCTGTCCGCGTAGACCTCCGTCTTCCTCTTCGGCCAGGGACGCGGGTACAGGGACTTCAGGGGCCATTTTGGCAGCAATTTACCTTCGAATCAATGGAGGGTATCTGGCCGAAGTGTGGATCCTTGCATTTGGTTCATCCATGCTCACTGTCGGCCATGTCTAAGGAGGAGATAGCTGCCAACGGCCCTATCTTCGGGCCATGGATGGCCGCTGTCTGTCAGAGGAGGACTGTTGCAACCTCTCAATTGAAGACTCCTACGACTGTCTCCTCTCCGTCTTAGCTTCTCAATCGGCATCTGGGGATCAGAGTCTGGCTGAAGGGTGGAAGCTCCCGGTGAAGGTGGCTCGCAGGTCCCTCCCTGTGCCTTCGATTGAAGCCCCGGTCAGTTCGAAGCAGGGAGGCTTGGTCAGTCCGAAGCTAGGAGGGAAGTTGAATGTTGCTGAATTAGTGACCATACCGGTTCTTATGAAGCATGCCGGTTTCAGAAATTCAGCCAGAGAGCAGCTGAAGTAGGATCATGTTGGGGCCTCTGATCCAATTGTGACCCAATCCTTTGTGACTAATAACCCATTTGCCTCTCTGGGATCGGTTTCTAATGAAGAGGGCCAGCTAGAGAGTAGGGATGCATTTCTGGGGCCCCTCAAACGGGCCAGACCGGTTGATAGCTTGGCTCCTAGGACTGTCTCCAAACTGGAGAAGAAAAGGGAAAAGGCAAGGGTTCAATTTCCAAATGCAGAGGGGATCTAATTCCTCCTCCAGGTAAAGTGATCCAGCCCTCCAGATACCAGGCCAATGGTCTGGAGGTGGTTTTAGCCGACCCGGACAGGGGTGCTGATATGGCTAGTGAGGCATCCTCGGGAACTCTCATGGGTCAGGGATTAGCTCTCTTGTCCTCGGCTTTTTCCCCTAGGTCTGCTGATGTTGAAGGCGACCAGATGCTCTTTAGGCCTATCCTTCACAGAATTCTGAGGATGGCACCCGGTTTGTAGGGTGCCTTTCTGATAGCATTATGGCTGAGGACAGGGGGGCCCATCTACCTCCAGCTAGTTTATGAAGATATTACTTTGGAATGTCCGAGGTGCTAGTAAGCCCTCATTTCGTTCCTCTTTTGGTAGACTTCTGCAATTATATAATTTTGATATATGTGTCCTATTAGAAACCAGGCTGTCGGGGGACAGTTTGGTGCGGTTCCGGAGACAGATTGCCCGATCTTGGCTCTCTTATGCGGTGGAGGCTGAGGGGATGTCTGGGGGTATTTTGGCCATTTGGCGCGATTTGCTGTTACGATTGATGCTTTCCATCAAAGTAACCAGCAGGTCGGTCTTGTTGTCACTGAAGCGACTTCTGATCCTTGGCTCCTATCGGCGGTTTATGCCAGTACAGATTACCGGAAGAGACGGGTCCTTTGGTCTGAGCTGCTCTCCCTCCTTGATCAAGGGCTTCCCTCCATCGTTGCTGGGGATTTTAACTGTATCACTGAGGCTAGTGAAAAGCGAGGGGGCAGAAGAGTCACTGGCTCAGTGGATATTATTGAATTTAGGACTTTTATCGAGTCATCAGGGCTGATGGATCTGGGGTACTCGGGGCCCCAATTCACTTGGTGTAATAACCGGCAGGGGTCTGCTCGTGTTTGGGAGAGATTGGACAGAGCTCTTGCCACGGCTCAGAGTATCCGGTTGTTACTGTTACTCACCTCCCCAGGATTGCTTCTGATCACTACCCCATTTTGATTGCTACGGAGGCTGACCAGCATCAAAGGAAGCAGTTTAGATTCGAGCGGTTCTGGACATTCCATTCGGCTGCTCGGACCATCATTTTCAGATTTGGCATCTTCCTATTAGGGTAATGCTGTTTATAGGTTATCTCGTCGTCTATTGCTGGCCAGGCGCAGACTTTCCAGATGGAACAGACTGGAGGTTGGGAATCTGGTTAGGCAAGTGGAGATGGTTGAAGCCGACATAAGTGCCCTTCAGGTGAAGGAGGACCAGGATGGATTTCTTACGGATGACAATCTCTCTTTGCTGCGCGAGAATCTTGCTCTTCACCACTCCCTTCTTTGGCAGCAGGAGCTGTATTGGAGGCAGAGGTCCAGGGTTCAGTGGATTCATGAAGGGGACCATAACACCAGATTCTTTTACCAGGCTACTTTGAGGCGTCGGGCTGCTAATAGGATTCGAGGATAGTTGATGATGAGGGACATCCCCTGGAGGATATCCAGTCTATCCGGACTCAGCTTCTCCATTTCTTTCGGTCTAGATGGTCTGAGTCTACTGGTGATGGTGCTCGGTCTTTCAGGTATCTGATTACAGGAAGGTTTCCTCTTCGGATAATGCTATGCTTATCAGGGCGATCACTGTGGAGGAGATTCGTCTGGCCCTCTGGGACCTTGGTCCGGACAAGGCCCCGGGCCTGATGGGTTTCCACCTTTCTTTTTTCGTCACTATTGGGATATTGTTGGGCAGGAAGTGGTTCAGGCTATCCAAATAGTTTTCCAATCGAAACACATTCCTTTGGATTGGAATCAGACTCTTATCACTCTTGTACCCAAGCGCTCTGATGCTTCTCTCCCTCAACATTTCAGGCCTATCAGCTTGTGCACTACTTTGTACAAGGTATGTGCCCGCCTATTAGCTAGTCGCCTTTGCGCGGTGATTCCCCGCCTTATTTCAGTAGAACAGGGGGCTTTCTTAGAGTGCATTCCATCTCGGACAATGTCCTCATTACTCAGGAGTTTATGCACGATCTCCAGAGAGCCCCAGCTAGACGGTGTCTTATGGCAATTAAGCTCGATATGGAGAGAGCTTATGATAGATTGAGTTGGGCCTTCTTGCACCACTCTCTTCAGGAGTTCGGATTTGATGAGCTATTTATTGAGTGGGTTATGGCATGCATTCAGGGGCCTTCCTTCTCTCTGATCATCAATGGGAATCCGACTGAGTTTTTCCATTCTTCTGTGGGGTTACGTCAGGGGTGTCCCTTATCCCTCCTGTTGTTTATTTTGGCTGCGGATGATCTTTCTCGAGCTTTCTATCAGGCTCAGCAAGAACGGACGATGTCCCTTTATGACTGGGGTTGGGGGTCCTTCTGTCTCTCATCTTCTGTTTGCCGACGACTATATTCTTATGGGACAGGCTTCTATTGATAATGCGGCTTCATTTGATTCTATTCTCCAACGCTATTGTCAGGCGTCGGGACAAAAGGTCAATCTTCTTAAGTCTTCTATTTGCTTTAGCCCGAAGACTCCCAGATCTACAGAGAAGCCATTATTAATTTGTTGGGTATCTCTACTCAGACTGATAGATTTATGTATTTGGGATCCCCATGACTGGTAGACGACCCCGTTGTTCTGACTATGTGGATCTGGAGAGGCGGGTTCGCCAGCGCATTGAGGGTTGGCAGGTCACCGGCTTATCTATGATGGCAAGGGTTACCATTATTCGGTCGGTTCTCTCCTCCCTTCCTCTTTATCTGCTTTCGAATGCAGCCATCCCTATTACTTGTCTTAAGAGGATTGAGAGATGTTTTAGAGATTTTCTTTGGGCCTCCATGCAAGATGGGCACATCATTCACCTCTTATCTTGGGACATGATTTGCATGCCAACTCAAGAAGGTAGTCTCGGGATCCAGTCTTTGCTGGTTAGGCGACAACTCTTTTGGCCAGGTATGCATCGCGATTCCTCCTGGAGCCGCATTGTCTTTGGAGCTCTGTGATGCGTGCAAGGTATGGTGAATGGACGTCAGGGGTGCATATAGTATCGCCCAGGGGGTGTTCCTTCTTCTGGAAGGAGGTATGTCAGTATGGTGAGTCTATCTTGAGGAATATCTCATGGATGATTGGAGATGGTCATTCCATTGATGTTATTCAAGATTCTTGGATTTCTGAGCTCCCTCTATCTCAGTGGCCTTCCTTTATCAGTATTGATGTCCCTACTAATTTGAGGGTCAAGGATTTGATTTCATTAGATCCCCCCTCCTGGAATATCCCCATGGTGATCAGTTTCTTTGGTGAGATGCTCTCTTGGCGGATTCTCTCGATTCCTCTTACCTCCGCCCCCTCGGCTGATGTTAGGTTATGGCAGAGATCTTGTCTTTCTAGGGCCCCTTCTAGGGACCTTATGAAGGTTTTTAGGCCCCTACCTCAGTTAGGGTTGCAACTCAGGCTCATGAAACTCGGGTTTCCCTGAACCCTAACCCTAACCCTATTTGTAAAATGTCAACCCTAACCCTAACCCTAACCCTATTTGTAAAACCTCAACCCTAACCCTATTTTTAAAAATCGGGTTCGGGTTGAGTTTCAGGTTGGAATTTGGGTTGATAGAAAAAAAAATATAATAATCTAAAACAAACAAGCTTAACATTGCACAAATAAGCTAAAGTTTGAAACAAAAGTTTTATATTGTACAAACAAGCTGAGGTTTGAAATAAACAAGCTTCACATTTCAAATTACATGTTTAAAAATATACATCTTTTACATAAGACTAAACAAAAAAAGTACATTCTTAAACCAAATCCAAAGTAATCCAAATGTTGCATAACATTTCAATATCCACCATATGCATTGATGAAGTCACCTTTATCCTTCGAAAGCAGAAAATATTGTGATGATATAAAGAGCAAGTTAGAAGACCATATAAGTATGGTATGAGAAATCTTTTCCAAGTAGCGAGACTGCATTCGCCATCCAAAGCTCTCTGATTTTTTACTCATCACCCATTTCCTAGATGTTTTAGTTTTCTGCTCATCACCTCTTTCTAGATGCTTTCATAAAATTTTGGCAAACTTCATATTAGAAGTTACAAATGTCTCAAAGAAGTTAATTAAAAAAAAATAAAGATAGTAGTTTGGCCCACCAATATTACATGATAAAATACAATGGTTAAAGGTATATTGCTCATTTTAAAAGGTAATGAAGGTTCTAGTGAAATGTTCATACCAAGAATCATCACTTCCACAAAACTATTGTCAGCTCTACATACTTTAAACCTAACAAACAAGGCTGAATCATCACTTCCACAATACCAGTGGGCATGCTGCTTGTGGCTTTGCGGGTTCGGGTTTTCTCGGGTTCGGATTGATTACAACCCTAACCCGGCCCAAGTTGCAAATCGGTCCGGGTTCAACCCGGATCCTTCGGGTTCGGGTTAAGCAAACTAGAGTTTGAGTACTGCTGCAAATCGGGTTACGTGGGTCGGGTTCGGGTTGAACCCGACCCAAGTTGCACCCCTAACCTCACTGTACCAAGGATGCTTCTTGGATTTGGTTGCTTCCCACTCTTCCCAGGTTCAGTTATTTATTTGGAAGCTTCTATGGGACTGTCTTCCGACTTGTGCCTTGCTCTCTCGTAGGGGTCTGCCAATTCAGCTGATTTGCCCTCTATATGGTTTGGAGGATGAGTCTACGGATCATGCTATCTTTATATGCCCTAGAGCAAGGCGGATTTGGCACTTGATGGGTTATTTTTGCAGAGTGGATGCTTCTGGTTCCCCGCGTTCCCTTTTCCTTCATGATCTTCGAAGGGCCTCAGCATAAGAGTGGTCTTTGGGCGGTCACGGCTTATCAGATTTGGATGTCGAGGAACCAGCTCATCTTCTCGAGGATTTTATTTCTTATCACCGGCTTGTGTGGAAGATTAGATCTTTGACTGCGGATTGCGCCCATGCTTCTCAAGCGGTTGGTTCTGACTCCTCTGGCCTCTGGGGATCTCCTGCTGCTTCGGCAGTGAACCGGCATACAGTTTTCATTTCCTGGGAGCCCCCCCTCCAGGTTTGTCAAAATCAACTTTGATGGGAGTATTCGAGGAAGATATGATGGATATGCTTTCATCATCCGAGGGCCTCAGGGTGATATGTTGGCAGCGGGTGGCTTTGGCACCCTTGATTCCTCGTTCCTATGACAGAGCTTTATGATGCATGGGCAGACATCTCTTATGCCTATCAGATTCTTCAAGCTCATAGGGTTGTGATTGAAGGTGATGCGATGACGGTCATCCGGTGGCTGCGTAAGGAGTATTCTTCCAAAGTCCCCTCTAATCCTATTCTCATGGACATTTGGTCTATCCTGCAGAATATTGATATAGTCCAAATACGTCACATTTACTGTGAAGCCAATTCGGCGGCGGACTGAGCGGCGGCTTTCGTGGCTCGACATGCTGGTTATTGGATATGGAGGCTGGGGACCCGTGTCCTACTGTTTTGCAGCAAATTTTGTATTCCAATCTATCTGGGTTGACTCGCACTAGAATAGTGTGATCACCGCTTGTACCAAAAAAAAAAAATCCAATCTTTTTCCGATTAGGATAACTAAAATGGCTTGCTAAAAGACTAATCAACCTGAGCGCGGTTCCGAAGGGAAAGCCCACGGATTTCCAAAGTCCTGATGCCAGGAAACTCGAAAAACCGACCTTAATTTGGCTGGTAATTGGAAGGCAATTAGCATCAGCTGGGAGGCAAGGAAAACCAAGAAGAGCTACAGAACGACGGTATAGATTGGCGCTAGCGAAGCTTGGAGAGCTGCCATCAGGTGGTACTCAAACTCAACGAAGGAGACGAGGGCGTAGCCTTGCGAGGATTCGGATGGAGATAGCAAACGCGTCGACCTGATCTGCTACCGTGTTCGGTCCGCGGGCTGTCATGCCCTGCCAATCCGTATTTTTGGCATCATTAAAATTCATTACTTAATACATAATAAACAATTAACTATCTTTTATTTACAATAAGTTGATGAATTACTATATTTTATTTTGGAAATGATTGGATAACAAAAACAAAATACCGCTTGCCTTTCATGGGTTACATGCCAGTTTTATCTAAAGTCGATGTAGTTAAATGCGTTAATTCCCTGGCAATCAAAAGAACTGGGCCAAATTTAGCCTTTGAGCTTTTTATGAGAGAGAAACGAGCCCATCAAATGTTTGCATAGGCCTCTGTCATGGCCTTACCAGAGGAGCGGGGTACTCGCCTCTGTCTGCCAAGTCGGAAGCAAGCTTCATATTTTTCTACTCGAAAACGTTTTGTGCACTGCCTTTAGTGCATAAAGTCATGCATCTGGTGCAGTCATTGATCATACCCATGCGAACGCACGTGCCATGGTTTAATGGGCTGTGATGTGCTTCGCATGCCTGCATAGGTGCGCAACATCTAATGTGCATATTTATGCATCAAGATGATGTATAGAGACTCTTCCTTCCTGCTCATGCTGAATTGCGTCCATTTTTACCTGGGCTGGGTCGGTGCTGGGTTGGCGGTGGAGAGCTAGTTGAATCATCTCTCTTAAATGCTGCTGTTAAATCTCTAACAGGTAAACGTTTAACCAGTCTCTTAAAATGGCCAATTAATGCATCAAAACAGAACATTGATTTAGGTAGACAGCACCTACCGTCAATGGCATAGTTTTCCTTGGTTGTGCCGCCAAGAAGGCCATCTCTTGTCGATCAAATTTACTTCACGCAGACCCTTCAAGCTTAAATCTTCTAGCAATTTTAAATGGCTGTTAGGGCTGTTAAAGAAATGGATCGCTGCCGTGCAACACTTGCTAGACTTAAAACCTAAGTGCCACATAAAAAGCTAGCAATCATGTACTCAAAATGCATAAAGAAATAATTTTGGATAAAATTAAATTAAGCTGTCATCCCGTCAAGAGCTACGTTATTAGCTTACTTTTGGATAATGTCATTGCATCTGTGATGGATAAACAATGTTGAAGAAGTATGACCTATGAAGCTCTAATCATTCTACTTAGTAGAGCTACAGATGTGACAAGACAATAATCAGGATCATATACATCTCTATGCCAGAAGTTGGCCTATGGCATATGAAGCAGGTTCCATCTATTGACCAGTCTCACCACCATAATAAAAGCATGCCACCACGATAAAGATGGCTTTGAGTCGCTTAACTCAAAGTCTTCCTATAAAAGAGATTCCATTCAAAAGCGCATGAGCTCTTTTTTCCTTTTTTTTGTTTTTCTCATCTTCATCCATCCCACTAGCAAAGCCGTAGAACCTCTTGTTCTTTTCAATCTTCTTCCTCAAGCCCTTCTTCCTGAAGCAAGAAAGCCACAAGGTCCATCCTTAGCCTCTCCCTCCATCTCCTTTCCTCACTAATTTAAACATTGGAGAGCCTAGCTAGATTGTCCTCGACACTCTTTACGATCTTCTTCTATCCTCACAAGAATGTTAGCTTGGGTGTAGAGCTTTTCGTTGTTGGACCAAATGGAATGAGTATTGTCACAATTCCTAGCTTATCATCTACCTTATAACCCCTACTTATGCACAAGGTCTCCCAATTGGAATCTAACACCAGAGTGGTGCCATTTAGGGGAATGAGGTGAAGGCTAGGTCATTCGAATATAGAAAAAAGCTATTACCAGCAGACACGATGCTATTCAAACCAAGTTGGGTGTCATATCCTCCCTCTCTTATCTGCCTGAAAATGGAGACCACCGACTAACGACAATAATGCCCTTAAAGTATGAGCCCCACAAATGCTTTAAATGTAGAAGCTAGAATGGAGGAAGCAGGTCAACTCACAAGTGACACCAACATCATGGTGCACCCTTTCACTTATGGAGGGAGATTTAAAGACCCTAACCTAAGGCGATAGCTCGAGATCTTGGACCACTATGAGCGGCAGCAAAAGCCAACAAGCTAAGAAGCATGTTGAAGTTTAGGGAACACCAAAAGATGAAATAAGCATATGGTGCTCCCCTAGGAAGCAAGGTTCGTTAATTGAGGTGACCATGGCTATAGTATATGGTACTAGCCATTGAAGGGCAAAGCTAAGAGTCCCATTAAAAGTGGTTATCTCATGTAGCGCGTCCAAGGCCCCGAGGGTTTGTCCAACAAGTCATGAGCCTCAGTCTCAACAAGTCCTAAGTCCTAGTCCCTCTAGTAGTGCCGAACTATAGTGATTGTTAGTCTTCCACTAGGAGAATTGATAAAACCTTTGAAGGATTCGCTACTAGTAGAGAGAGTTTTTTAGCTAAGAAGGTATATACTTAGTAACATAGGATCAAAGTATGAAAAAGATAGATGATAGAGGAGGTCATATCATTCCCTGATATACTGATTTAGAGGAGGTCTAGATCCCCATGATAATGCACCAATGGTTTCTATGCTAACTGCCAAAAAAAGGATAATAATTAACGATAAGATCTCGATCAAAATCCTCTACTTTAAAGCCTTTTAGAAGATAAGGGTCAGCAAGAACTGCCTGAAGCCCTTTAGTAGTCTGTTGGTTGATTTCTTTGAAAACTCGATTTTGATTGGAAGGACCATCAATCTTTTAATGACTGTATGGAGGGAGCCTTATCAAGCCATAATGATGCTAATTTTCTCATGATGAAGGCTTCCTCAAGTTATATTGATATTTTGGGGCATCCTAGCCAAAACGCTCTAAAGACCATGATGTCAAACTATCACCTCACTATAAAATTTTCTATTGAACATGGTCGGGAAGCTCAAAAGTAACCATGCAATGGTGAGGCAATACTATGTTGCCACATTGAAGAGAAAGGATAAGGCTAAGTTCCTCACCCTCGAGAACCTCTACAAAAAAATTAACCAAGTCTAGATATATAGTTTAGCAACCTCTTAACATTAGAGCGTGTAGAGGCTTGAAGAAACCCTCCATTCATTGCGAGTGAGTTTTTGACATTCACAAAAAAGAAAAAAAAAGTTAAAAAAGTTAAAAAGAAAAAAGAAAGCAAAGACTTGCAAGAAGTCACACAATAAAGGTAGGAGTATCTTAGGTAGAACCGGAACTTAATGAATCTCAAATTTCTTGTAAAGATGTAGAAACTCCTCCTTTTGTTCCTACTTAAGAGATGAGCATTATTGGTAGCCCCAATTTGACCCCTCGTCATTAGTTAGGGTCATCTTGGAGACCAAAATCATACGTAGTGATTCTTGTATAGGTTGGCCAGTGACTATGGTGACATTAACCACAGGGCAATACCTCTTCCACCTCCATTGTTTAGGCCTCCTTCATGACCTCTAAGGATAAGAAACCGAGATTTGGATGCCTAGCCACAATCTCTATCATGATGCTTGATCATGTTTAAAGTAAGGCTTGATGGAGCAGTCCATCAGGATCGACATCGCCGATACTTTAAACTCTTCAATCTCTATTTTATACCTCTCAACAAAGAGTCAGCTCTCCTTGGCCAAAGCCATCTCGACAAGGGCCTCCACCACCTTGGCCTTGAGTCATATCTTTAGATCTATTTTAGTAATCTTGGCTTTAACCTTAGCCACTATTAGTTCAACCCTGACCACCTTGACCTTAGCCTCCACCAGCTTCATTATGACATTTAATTTTTACCTCCAGTTGCTTTGCCTCCACCACAAACACCACCTTGGTCCTCTTAACCTCTTTTTGAAGATCTGTAAGCCTTCTCAGCATCCTTCTTAGTTTGTCGACTTTAAGTCAGGAAGCCCTCACTTGCTGGTTCTTCTCAAAGACGGTTACTATGAACTTAATGGATAGAATGTAGGTGGGAATGTGACATTCACCAGCTTCTAATCCGAAAGAGCTTTGAAATACCTATGGCCAGAAGCATGGCCTCCAAGGTTATGGCACTAACTACCGTGCCCCACCAAGCAGTTTACTGTGGGGAAGTCAGATGAAGCAATATCATAAGCCAGAAACGAAATACCCAAGTAAACATCAAAGTATAAGTTATGGCACTGACTACCATGCCCCACCGATCAGTTACTGTTGGAAAGTCAGATGAAGCAATATCATAGGTCAACAGCGAAATACCTAAGTAAAAACCAAGTGTAGACCCACTTGAGCTGGAGCTCGAGTCATGCATGTTGACTAGAGAAGAGGGATCAATGTCTGACTCGAGAGTAGGGAAGATAAATTCGGACTAGTTGAAACCTAGAGGCTTGTAGGAGGAGGTGATAACAAATACTCAATGGATAAAGGGAAAGGAATTATAGGAGTGGGGATGGTTGCCATAAAAAATGGAGACAATCCTGCCATATGAAGCACCGCATTCTGAGGCAGCAAAGATGAAAAATCAAGCAATGCCATGCCTTCATTGATTACTGGACCCTACCTATCTTTTCTTTTCAATGGCATATTCCTTGACCATACAAATGTAAATCAAAGATGATCTACACCTAAAGAAGTAGAAAACTTAGAAATTGATGCCGTAGCCCAAACGAAGAAGAGAAAACTTATGTTAAAAGAAGATTGGGGAAAAATAAATGCACCTGTGAAGCATTAGGTGAGAAAGAAGCCAAAAAATTTAGAAGGAAAACACAAATCAAAAGTACAAGTACGAGTAAACCAGAAAGGTAATTAAAAGGTCAGAGCATCTGCTTTTAAAGTTACAGGAGTACCATAACTTGGTAGCTGTCAGTTGTGTAAGATTTATAGCCACGATATGCATCTTACCTCTACAAGAAAAAGAAGGGATGCACGAAGCTTAGGTCTACTAGAAAGGCTTAGAAGGTGACATGCATGTAGCCACCTCATTCAATGTGACATCATCACTACAACCAAAAACTAAGAAAATGCCTCCTCGATGCCCTATCAAACTTGGCTTGATAACTGACCACTAGGCTTGATGAACGCTCTGTATGCCAATCTATTGATGCAAAAAATAGAGCAGAGCCCATAATTTAGAAGAACTCCCCCTTATAAGAGAAAATAGAGTGCTTGTAGAGGGCTAATCCTATCTTTGTTGCAGAAGACCAACCCACTATTGGCAACACTAATGCTCACTCAAAGTTACTTTCTCATTCGAGAAGGCTACCTTAGCCTTGAAAGTAGGGGCATATAATAGAGTCAAATTAAGCTAGTAATCAGCTCGCATCCTATTAGGGATATGTGGCCCTCAAACCATACACATCATTGACACCTATGATGGTCGGATAATATTAAAGGTGCACAGCCCATGAGGCTACTAACTATTTTGCTTAGTGCTATTGCAAATGCAATAAGATGACAATTAAACTTACGCACGTCTTTGTGTCAAAAAGTATGACTTATGGCATGTGAAATAGTCGTATCCGCTGATTAGTCCCACTATCATAATAAGGCATGCCACCATGGTATATATGGCTCTCAGCGCTCAAGTTTAGGCCTATTCATAAAGAAGACCCCTGCAATGGCAATGAAAACTCTTTTTTTTTTTTTTTTTTTTTCTTTCATCTGTCTCATTGACCGTAAGTGCATGCCGCAAAATTTTCATTCTTTTTAATATCTTCTTTCTCAAGTAAGAAGGCTTTTTTTAAGGTATCGTTTTTATTTTCTTCATCTTTTTTTCTTTCTTACTTAAATATTGAAGAGCCTTAATTAAAAAATATCTTTAAATCTCATATACTCTTCTTCTAACTTTCTTCTACTTTACAGATGGCTATAAGATGGGATGCATTTTTTTATATTGAAACAAGTGGATTAAATACTATCTTAATTTTTTGCTCACCATTTTTTGTTGTTGTTGTTGTCATGTATAAAGTTTTAGCCAAATGTTGGAACGATCAATTCCATATTATCTTAATTAACTTTTATGCATTAACATATTATATGCGAATGAAAGTATGTGTTAGACTAGTTTCATTAGGTCCAAACGTATCAACAGAGATTTGCTAACCAGTATGCGTTAAGACTTGAATATTGCTAAAAGTTATTAGAGCCGATGTTCTGGTACGACCTAGGTTGCTCGAGTTGTGTTGATGTACGACCGTAGCTCTGGTTAGGAGTGCAATTTGGGCTCATGAAACTTAAGTTCCTCTCAACCCTAACCCTAATCCTATTTATAAAATGTCAACCCTAACCCTAACCCTAACCCTAATCCTAACCCTAACTCTAACCCTATTTGTAAAACCTCAATCTTAACCCTATTTTTAAAAATCGAATTTGAGTTAAAATTCAGATTGATGAAAAATAATAAATAAATATGATAATATGAAATAAACAAATAAAAAAAACAAGCCAAACACTGACGCGCGAGCAGCTTGGGGTTGGAATTTGAAGACTGTAATAAACTTTTCACTGTATGCACTGTTTGTTATGCCATGCCATCACCATTTGAGAAACAAGAACATTATGTTCAATTATTCAATCATTAAAAATCTAGTCAAGTCCTACTTAATGTGGATCCAATCAGAAACTTGTCACCTAGTGCTAATATAACGACTACAATGCATGAATATTGGCAAAAATATAATTTAGGTTCTCAAACTTGAAGTTTATTTTGATTCATAAACTTTTAGTTGTTGTGATTTAGTCTTTCATACTTTTAATGTTGTACTTTTTTTGATATGTTCAGTTAAAATTGATAGAATAGATAATGTTACGTAATATGTTGGCTATTTCATGATTTTAATTGATTTTGTATAACAAGATGATAGGATCATAACATTCATTCCTCAAATATAAGAGAATAAATTGTAGCTGAAGTTTGAGGACAATATGAATTTTGAGTGATTGAGGATCAGAAGTATATTTTAGCCGCAGAGAGCTGCTTGCAAGTAATTCGGCGATGTCTTGGTAAAACACAGAGTGAATCGAACCTCAAGTAAGGAGCTCAAGCAACTTGATCTGACCTCTTAGACAGATTGGCTGGATGCAAGTTGTTGTATAGGTGGACTAGTGACCAATTGCAGCAGGTCAATCCAATGGAATCGGTCCATATCCGAGCACAACATGATGCCTAATCGACCTGCCCTTTGACCCTTTACATGGGATGACTTGACGAGTTTTAGGGAAGAAATTAAGAAGACAACAAACAATCCATTGTATCGATAACCCAAACACGGAGAATATAGCCTGGGCCTTCAGGGAATTTTGGCCCAACATCCTTTGGCCCGCTACCTGGGAGACGGTGGGAATGGGATTAGGAGTACAAGCATTCTGTCTTGATTGATTTGTTAGAGAGAGCCGATTGTTTACGTGAAGAAGCCACCTCCCACATCATTGCAACATTTCCCGGCATAGTCGGCAATCGTACGTTTAAGGGGGACCGATTTCAATTTGAAACAAAGATAGGAGACGCATTCCCGTACTTTCCTCCAAAGTAGTCATTTCCCCTTACTTGTCCCCTTCGTCGCAAGAAAACCGAAGTCGAGAGAATCGGCATCGTCGGGCTTTCGGATTGTAATGCCAGCAATTCAGCAAGAGCAGTTAGTTTTTTCACGTATTTTCCTTTTTTTTTTTTTTTTGCCCCCAAGAGAACGTTTCCCTTTCCTTTTTTTTTTTTTTTTTAAATCTATAAAGCAAAGACATCCCTTCTCATCAAATTGGCATAAAACGGTACATCACCTCTGTTACATTTTGTGTTTTATTTGTGTGATATCCTACATTTAGTCTCCCATTAGATTTTTTTAAAAAAAATATTATATACTTATTATAACTCAAATTTACTTGCTATACATTAATTTTTACTTGAGTTTTTGGGCCATATAGTTTTGACCTGCTAAGAAAGTTAATTGAATTAGTAGATGGGCTTGAAAGGTTAGAAATGGTATTAGAACCGATTCGGATGTACAAAAGTTGATAGGTATAAGAAAAAGAGTAAAGAACTATCCATGAAATAGTAATAGAGTTATGTCATATGTGAAGCTACCCGTCAAAATGAAGTCATCCTTGCAGCATCAACAATTTGGCTCGAAAATAGATTCTGACTATCTTTTAGTATGTAATGAGAGCATAGTATTATAAAAAAATTATAATATATTAAATTTTATTTTATTTTAAATAAAAAATATATGTTATATGCATATAGTTCAAATCTTTCTACCCATTTAAATTTTACTTAAATTTTGGAATCATATAATTTTAATTCATGAACGAAATTAATTGGCTTAACAGACCGACTTGAGAGCATTAGAACTCAAGACCAAAGACCATGAAGGGGTAGAAGGAAACGGGTTGTGAGATCAGAGACTGTTGAGGTTAAGTGGTTGAACAGTGGTGAAATTTTTTTGCTATAGAAATATTCTGAACTTTAACTTTGATTTCTTAATTTTTTGTCAAGTGTTTAAATTACGCACAGTACTTTTTTTTTTTTTTTTGAAATTTTTTTAATCTTTTCAACGAAGCCCTGTGAGCCTCCTGGATTCCAACCACGTCACGTCCGTGAAGACTCAACGTTCTGGATCTAGCTGGGAGAGGCACCTACGAAGCCCCTTGACGTCCCACGACCTTCACGCGTTGACCCATGAAAGCTTGTGGGAAGCCACAGGCTGAGAGAGGAGATTCCACTTCACGTCCCACGAAGCCTCTTCACATCCATTCAGCTTCGTTCGTGGTTCCTTGTTGGGTCAACGAAGACCACGGTGCTCCCTTCACGCTCATTCAGCTTCATATGTGGGATCACTTCAATGCATGCTGCACAGCTTCGTTCTTATTTAGAGAAAAGAAGCATCATGAAACCATTGTTTTTTTTAAAAAAAAAACTGTGATGAAAAAAAAAAAAAGCAAAAAGAAAAAAAAAATTTCATTCAAATCCTAGAAATTAAGATTTAAATACATGCCTAAATAGACATGATTCAGACTCAACAAAAACTCTTATGGACTAACCCAATGAGATTAAAAATAATTCTCAAGCCCATATATATCCGTGACTTGATTTAATCTCAACCCTTAGACCCACACCCAGCCCAATATAAATTAGCATAACCTGGGCTTTGATAGCATCACATCGGGCCCAACAATCTTTAACCTTGGTGTCAGCATATCCGCTGTGTCCATCAGCTTCATCAATGAAATACACTTCTAAAAGCATTCCGTGGAAGAACCTTGGTCAATGCTGATGGTTATCTTAGAACGATTCTGAGATGTTTGCGGAAGCGTGATAAGGATCAAATCACTTATCTTAGCGGAAATAAGATACGGATCAAATAACATATCTTAAAAATTTAGTTAGCACGATCTATACCGTATTAATTTAATAACAAGAATAAAAAGGAGATTGAGAAATAGACCTTTTGTTCTTCACGAACGATACTTTAGAATCACCAAATCCTTTGATCACCACAGATCTTTCCAAACGTTCTCCAGATTATGATGAAAACGAGCACTACAAGGGGAAAAAAATATTGCGACGCCCAAATGCGTCGCAATTGCGTCGCTAAACATACTATTGCGACGCAATAGCGACGCAATGACGGCGTCGCTCAGATGTCCGTCGCAATATCCATTTGTCGCAATTGCGTCGCAATATTGTGACTCTCTGCGACGCAACAGTGCGTCGCATCCAAATGCATCGCTAAATTTAAAACTAATTTTTAATATTTAAAATTATTATTAAATATTGCAACGCATTCAATTGCGTCGCAATATTGCGACACATTTAGTTGCGTCGCAATATTTAATAATAATATTTTTGATATAATAGCGACGCAATTTGAGTCGCTAATGCGTCGCAAAGAAATTTTTTTTTAAAATATTGCAACACAAGGTCATTGCGTCGCAAATTTATTAAAAATATTTTAGATATAATAGCGACGCAATTTTAGTCGCTAATGCGTCGCTATTAAATTTTTTTTAAATTATTGTGACGCCAGGTCATTGCGTCGCAATATTTAATAATAATATTTAAAAATATTAGCGATGCAATTTGAGTCGCTAATGCGTCACAAATTAAATTTTTTTAAAAATATAAAATATTAAAATTAAAACGGTTAAAATAATTTCGTTAAATTGAAATATTAATAGAAACATTCTTCACTCATATTGATCCAAACAATAATCAATTTTTAAAAATAATTCATATATTAAATTTTTGAAGTTTTCATGTACAACATAAAAAAAGAAAAAAATACATCAAGAATCTGAGCGATCACGTGGAGGCTGGAGACCTTGCGACAAGCGGCTAACCATATCTTGCAAATGACGCATCTGATCTCGCACGTCTGCAAGCTCCTGATCCCGGCCTCGCATACGCTGCTCGAACTCGTTCTCGACCTCCTGCCGAACCTCCTGACGAACTCCTGCCGAACCTCCTCCGCAATAGATCTCCGAATGTCGTCTAAACGCTCGGTAGGAATATCACCAGAAAATCACGAGCTGGAGGCCTGATGAGAAAAATATGCAGAAGCTCTAGTGCCCAGACCATAGACCCTGCGGTCTCGCGACTGGGCACCAACAGCCTCCAAAAACACAAGCCGACTCTCCTCTGCTGAGAGTTCGACGGGCGTCTCCCCATCAGTGGAGTCGACCTGCGATGCCTGGGAGCGAAACTCCTCGACTCGTGTCTTTAAATTATAAAATCAATAATAAATGAGTTAATAAATTTTTCGAAATAAAATTTTAGAAATTAAACAGATACTACATAAATCTAATTTCTTACCGTAACTTCCGTGATCGCGTGTCGACCCAAGAACCGTTCCTCCTGGTGTGTGTCGCCCTGAATAGACGAACTCACCAGGATCTTCGCCCTCCTGCTCAGACTATAACAATAAAAAAATTGATATTAATACAAATATTTGTAAATAACTAAATTAGTAATTAAAAATGTATATTTTATTACCATACACCGTCTGTGCTCCTGAATCGAAATGGAGCCCGAAGTATGGCGGGAGAGACCCGTGCCAGGACCGCCCTTCTCGGATCGGCGGTTCATGCTGGCTGATGCGGACCTCCTGTACCACCATCGAACTTTCAGGCCTGCTGCAACTCGTGCCAAATACCCTCTGGCACATGCGCAGGATGCTGACCCGATGACCTCCAACGATGAAGCATGTCGAAGTATCGGCGTCCCGTCAGAGCCTCCAATGCTGCCCTAATGGCATCATGGCTGGCAGGGTCCCACGTAAACTTTTTCTGCATTAAAATAAAAAGTTAGTTTCAGAATTTATTAAGATTAAGAAATTTTATATCAATGATAAATTATATTTAATAAGTTTACCTGAAACTCAGAAAAATAAAACTCCCTCGTGGCTGGAGATACGTGGCGCCAATCGTAGCCACTGGGATCTGCACGCCTCTGAAATACGACGCTGATGTGGCTGGATACATGATGCTGCTCAATAAATCTGTTAAAAAATGCATGTTTATAGTAATTGACTTAAAAACACAAACATATATTTTTAATTAGTATACTTACAGCCCATGAGCATCAAGTCGAAGTACGGTGCGGCCGATGGTGGAAGAACTCTCGGAGGTATGTGCCGATCGGCTGGATGGTAATACCAATGCAGGATCACCGCTGACTGCTGGAGAGATCGAAGGTTGTGCAATGTGTGGAGATCCGAACTCTCCATCTCCAAAGCTCATGTGATCTGATGCAGCAGAGCTACGTCCCTGCTCACTCCGTATGTCATCGGTAGATCTACCTCTGCCCGTCATACTGAAAATACTAAAGATTCATGCAATTAAATTATGATTAATGATTGACTATCTAAAAATTTACCACTTATAAAATAAAGTTGAATTTAAGAAAACCTCTATGTTTAATCGGTGTCATTTGTTTCATGAAATGTTGGTTCAACATCCGATGCCGTATCGGACTGCGATTCAGTTTCATTATCATCGGAAGGAAACCGAACATTTGCATCCGCAATTTCTTGGACATCACCATTTGGATCTCTAAGTGATGTTTCAGGAGCCCTTGTGTCATCCTCAATTGCATGCATTTCCATCTCATCCTCTTGAAATGCAGGGCACTCGGCTGGTTGACTTGATGAACTCTCCTCTAATAAGATTGTTGAACGTGGAACGATTTTAGAAACAGCCCACCAATCTCGCTTGTCGTTGCGCAAACTTGGATATCCGCAGTAAAACACTTGCTGAGCTTGGGATTTAAGGATGAATGGGTCATATTTCTGCAATCATCGTCGATGGTTCACTTCAACCAATTGTAGTCGTTATGAATCCTTTTGCCCATAGGAACTATCGGATCGAACCAATCGCAACGAAACAATACGGTTCGTTTCATAGCCCAACCGGGATATTCAACTTCAACCACCTCTACTAACTTTCCGTAATAATCCTGCATATTTGCTCCAACACTTTTTCCTTTAACACACATGCCCCAGTTCTGCGTGCCTCTTGAAGCTGCTAATCGTTCAATATGAAATTTGTACCCATTAACAAAATAGCCAGTAGAGGTTGTTACAGTCTTCAATGGCCATTGCGATAGACATTTAATGAAAATATTATCGGTTGGGGACCATGGACCGTTTACCTATAAATTAATAAGTTATTCACAACCAATTCGAAAAATTAAAGCCATTACTGAAATTGATTGAGTGATACTACTCACAAATTCATAAAACCAGTAAGCAAACTCCTTTTCTAACTTCTGTCCAATTGCAACTTGACTGATGTCCGGATTCATCTGTCATTGTCTATCACAATACATCATTATGAGATGATAAGGATTAAAACTGATGTTAGCAATTAAATATTATGGTATATTGTAATTTAAATTAGAAGTTCCAATTAAGCATTGAAGTATACACTTACTCAATATATGGATCGACTTCTCTACAGTTCATTAGGATATAATAATGTGCTGCATTATACTCCATATCGCTAAGATTTCTTGACTTCTGCCCCTCAAATGAACGGCCGATACCTTTAAAAATTGATATTCTACCGTCATTAGGTTCTCCTTCGTCCACACATACGTCATCGTTATGACCAAGATTTCAGCTCCTCGTGTGACGTGACCCTCAAAGTAATGCGAAGCAAAAGCTGAAACTTCTTCGACCAAGTGTGCATTGCATATAGAACCTTCAACCCTTGCCTTATTACGCACATTATTTTTTAACTTCTTAAGGTACCTATATGTAAAGTTGAGACAAAAAATTAACCAATTTTCTCGCAATGAAATAATATTTGAAATGTCAATATGTTTTAATGATGTATATATTTACCTCTCGAAAGGATACATCCAGCGATACTGCACGGGACCAGCTATGCTCGCTTCGTATGGCAAGTGAACCGGTAAATGCTCCATTGAGTCAAAAAAACTGGGAGGAAATATTCGCTTCAGCTTGCATAAATAATTGGAATTTCCTCCTCAAGCCTTGCCATGGATGCAGAAGTAATGACTGTGGCAGACAACTCCTTGAAGAACAAGCTTAGCTCTGTCAATGCCTTCCAGACATATTGCGGAAGCAACTCACGAAAAGCTATAGGCAATAACTGTTGTATAAAACATGACAGTCGTGACTCTTCATGCCGAACAACTTGAGCTTATGTATGTCCACACACCTACCGATATCTGAGGCATAACCATCTGGAAATTTTAACTCTCTAAGCCAGTTACATAAAACTTCTCGTGAATTTCTGTCAAGAGTGTACAGGATTTAGGATAGGTCCCGTCGGTACTCCTCCTCAAATCACCTCTTCTGCAATACTGATTAAGTTCTTCTCTTGACTTTGTAGTGTCTTTTGTTTTTCCTGGGATGTTTAGCACCGTGTTAAATATGTTATCAAAGAAATTTTTCTCGATATGCATAACATCCAAGTTGTGCCGGATGAGATTTGTGCTCCAATAAGGCAAATCTCAAATATACTTCGCTTCTTTCAGTTTTGTTCTTTACATATATGGCCATTTATTCTACCTGCATCTGGTTCCCAAGCATACCTCAACCCCAAATGCTCTATAGTATCAAATATATCCATGCCGGACCTAATCGGTTCGGCGAATTTTGTGACTACTTTGTTCTTCCGGAAGGCGATCAAGTTACACCTGTAAAGATGATTTGGAGGCAAGAACTTCCTATGATTATCAAACCATGACTGCTTACCACTCTTCTGCAATGTAAATGCATCCGAATCATACATGCAATGGGGGCATGGCAGACGTCCAGCAGTGCTCCAACCAGACAACATTGCATATGCTGGGAAGTCACTTATTGTCCACATCAAAGCAGCTCTCATGATGAAATTCTGTTTCATAGAAATGTCGTAGGCTACGACTCCTGTTTCCCACAACATTTTCAATTTGGCCACCAATGGTTGCAAGAAGACATCAATCTTTTCTTTTGGATTTGATGGTCCTGGAACCAAAACTGTCAAAAATATTGTAGTCTCTTTCATGCACTTCCATGGAGGAAGGTTATATACAGTCAGTATCACAGGCCAACATGAATACTGTTGCCCGCTTGACCGAATGGTTGGAAGCCATCGGTACAAAGACCTAATTTGACATTCCTTATATCTTCAGCGAAATCAGGATGATTGTCATTGAAATGCTTCCAAGCTTTTGAATCTGATGGATGCCGCATTTCATCCTCTTTAGATTCATGTTCGGCATGCCATCTCATATTAGCAGCTGTAGCCTCAGATCTGTATAATCTTTGCAGGTGTGGAGTCAGAGGAAAGTAATGCATCCTCTTGTAAGGAACACTTTTCCTCCTACTTGTACTAGCTCCCCCTTCGCCATTTTTGTACCTCGATTGCCCACAAATCTTACACCATCTCAGCTCCGAGTCTTCACCCCAATATATCACAATTGTTCAAGCAACAATCGATCTTATTAACCGGGAGCCCAAGCCAACGCAATAACTTCTTCGTTGAGTAAAAACTGTCTGCTACAACATTATCATTTGGCAAAATTTCCTTGATTAACCCAGCTACAGAATTAAACGCCTTTTCTGATAAACGATGTTCTGCCTTAATATTCAGCAACCGAGCAGCCATCGACAACTGTGAATGACCCTCACAACCAAGATACAATTCTTGATTTGCAGCATGCAACATATCATAAAATTGCTATGCATCTGGATTTGGTTCTTCCATAAATGTATTTTGATTGAATTCATTACCCGATGCATTCATCACCATTTCTTCATATGTGTTTAGATTCACAAATGGTTCATCAACGGAAATTGACACTTGTTGGCTTGTAACAACGGCTGGAATTTCATCTGGTTCACCATGACAGTACCAAACATCGTAATCAGGAACAACCTCTTTTTACACAGATGCACCTTAACAGTATCGACATCTCTGTAGGCTTTATTCTGATACCTGTGATAGTTGCATGGACACCTAATCCTAGGCCCATCCATCCATTCAGGTTGGCTACATGCAAATGCGATAAATTCTTCCAATCCATTCAGAAAATATGGATTAAGCAAGCCATCTTTTATCCTTGCATATATCCACAAGCGAGCCCCGCTCATTTTTGACCGACTTATACAATTTTTGGTAAACCATTAAAGGAAACCACATTATAAAACTATATTAGCATTACTAAATATATAACTAAATTATTTCTTTTACACAACTTAGGTTAATAATAAACATTTAAATAATTTATAACTGAACCAATTTTTTTTAGACAACTATCCTTGGCGTGCTAGCAAGGAACGAGGCAAAGGTTCATGCCAGGCTAATGCTAGGGCTTGAGTTCGGGTCGGGCCACAAGGCGGTCCGTTTAATCATGAGACTTCACAAGCATTCAAGTGTCCTAAATTAATTCTACCTTCACTCCATGTCTAAAAGGTAAGGCCCTATCCCATTCAAGAATTTTTTTGTGATATGTTATTCTGCTATTAATTATCATTGATCGGTTACGTTGAAATTTTGGCAGCATTTCCCCATATGTTCTCCTAAATGTGTGGCATATAAGCCACACTAGGAGAACGTATGAGCAAATACAAACCGCAATCTCACTCAACGATGATTAATAGCAGACTAACATATCGCAAAAATAATTTCCAAACTGTTCACCAGGACAATTTGAGAATTTGCAAGACAAAGGCTTACAAATTCTTAAATGGGTCTAAAGGTTATAGTGCTGTGATTAATAATATGAAAGTCCAAGACAATCGAACTTATGCTTGTTATTCTTAACTTCTTGTCAATTATACATATATAGAATAGTGTTCTATAAATATAGTCACTGACTTCTTAAGATTATTGTGTCGAATACAAATGTTTGTGAAGACTAAAATATAAATCATTGAAACTACTAATTTGTTGCTGCAAATTAAATAATAATACAACAAGACTTTCTATCTAGCATTACATAATTTAATGCATCATTCAATTTGAAACAGAATATAAATAATCAAGACATAACATTGTAAATAACTACAAATGCACAAATATTATTGCATAAACATTCTGCTTAAATTAATTATTGCATAAACATTCTGCAAATTAAATAATAATACAACAAGACTTCTATCTAGCATTACAAATATTTCATAATCAAGACATAACAATCAGTCTATCCAATCCCTGATCCCGACTAATGACATAAATTAATTAATTTATAACTAATCTAATAAAAATTAGATTAGTGGTCACATTTTTTTAATATTTATCATCAAATTATTGAAAATATTTTAATAACTATAAAATATAAGAAAATCTAAATTTTTATTTAATTTTTTTTCATGAGTCTTAAATTTTTTTTTTGAAGGGTCCGGGGGGTCGGGAAAACGCCCCTAGCTGTTACTTTTTTAAAAAAATTAAGTTGCCCATGTTTTAAAATATATTTATAATTTTTTATATTTATCATCAAATTATTTGAAAATAATTTTAAAAATAATAAAATATGATAGAATCTAATTTTGTTGTTAATTTTTTTATGAGTATTAATTTTTTTTAATTGAAGGGGCATGGCGTGGGGGAAAAGCCCCCTAGCTGTTACCTTTTTATTATTTATTTTTTTTTGTCTTGCCACCGTGGCCGGAGAAAACGAACAGGAGGGAGGGGAACCACCCTAACTGTTTTTTTTTTTTTTTTGCGGTGGCCTGGCCACCGTGGCCAGGCCATGGCCGGCCACGACAGCGACCGTGGCCGGAGAGGATGAACGGGAGGGGGGGTGGGGAAAACCCTCCCATTAAAATTTTTTTTTCGGTGGCCTGGCCACTGTGGCCAGGCCACCGACGGCCACGACAGCGGCCGTGGCCGGAGAAGATGGCCACGGCCGTGGCCGTGGCCGTAGAAGATGAAGGGGGGGGGGGGGGGGGGGGAAACCCCCCCAAACTGTCAATCTTTTTTTTTTTGGTGGCCTGGCCACCGTGGCTAGGCCACGGTCGGCCACGGCAATGGCCGTGGCCGTAGAAGACGGCCACGGCTGTGTTCGTGGCTGGAGAAGATGAAGGGGGGGTCGGGAAAACCCCCCCCCCCCAAACAGGAATTTTTTTTTTTGTGTGGCCTGGCCACCGTGGCCAGGCCACGGCAGAGGCCGTGGCCGGATAAGAGGGCCACGGCCATGGCCGTGGCCGTAGAAAACGAAGGGGGGGGGGTGGGGAAACCCCCCCCCCCCCAAACTATCAATTTTATTTTTTTTGGTGGCCTGGCCACCGTGGCTAAGCCACCGCCGGCCACGGCAGAGGCCGTTGCCAGAGAAGACCGCCACGGCAGCGGCCGTGGCCGGAGAAGACGAAGGGGGGGGTCGGGAAAACCCCCCCAAACAGAAATTTTTTTTTGTGGCCCCGGCCGTGGCCGGAGAAGACGGCCATGGCCGGTGCCGTGGCCGGACCCTATTTTAAACAAAAAAACAGGAGAATGGGCTTACCTCGGTCGCGAGGGGACGCCGTCGGAGTGGGGGAGATTCCGCCGGGAGAGAAGACGGGGGCAGCCAGAGGAGCAGACGGACGGCAGCGGCGGCGGCAAGGGTAGGAAAAGGAAGAAGAAGAGAAGGAAAGCGGCGGGGGGAGGGGGGGGGTGCGGCCCGACCAAGCCTTAAATAGTGGTGATTAGCGACGCAATATATGCGTCGCTAATCACTCGCTATATTTTTTATTTTTATTATGGATTAGTGATGCAACAATGCGTCGCTAATCCATCGCAATTTTTCTTTTTTATTTTTTTATGCAAAACTTAGCGACGCAACTAATTGCGTCGCTAATGAGTCACTAACTTGGCGCCAATGTCCGGCAGAAAAATAATTTTTATTTTATAGGAAATTAAGTCGCAAATGCATCGCAATATTTTTTTAATATTAATAACGGATAAAAGTTATATTTTCTGAAAAATAATTGCGACGCATTTATTGCGTCGCAATATTTTTTAATTTTTTTATTACATTTAAATATCTTAAAAACATTGCGATGCAATAAATGCATCGCAATATTAAAATTGTTTTCTCTTGGAAAATAATTTTTATTTTCTTAGAAATTGCATCGCAAATGCATCGCAATATTTTTAAATATTTATAAAAATTTATATTTTTTGAAAATAATTGCGATGCATATATTGCGTCGCAAGTTTTTTATAAATTTTTATATTAAATTTATATTTCTTAAAAACATTGCGACGCAACAAATGCGTCACAATATTAAATATTGTTTTCTCTTGGGAAATAATTTTTATTTTCTAGGAAATTGCATCGCAATATTTTTTAAATATTTATAAAAAAATATTTCTGAAAATAATTGCGACGCGCAAGTTTTTTATAAAATTTTTATATTACATTTATTCTTAAAACATTGCGACGCAACAAGTGCGTCGCAATATTAAAAATTATTTTCTCTGAAAAAATTATTTTTATTTCCTAGGAAATTGCGTCGCAAATGCATCGCAATATTTTTAATATATTATAACTGATAAAATTTATATTTTTTGAAAATAATTGCGATGCAATATTTTTTTAAAATTTTTTTCTTACATTTATTTTTCTAAAAAACATTGCGACGCAATACTCCCCGGACCGTGGCAATCGGTCCGATCGGCAACGATCCGACGGTTGCGATCGATCCAAAGCCCTGATCCCGATCGGCCACGATCGATCACAGATCGCTGCGATCGGTCCGATCGGCGATGA
>UESW01001876.1:122683-214607 GCA_900491605.1 Calamus simplicifolius | reverse complement strand
ACGGTTATGATCGATCCAAGCCCTGATCCCGATCGTCCACGACCGATCCCGGACCGTGGCGATCGGTCCAATCGGCGACGATCCAACAGTTGCGATTGATCCAAGCCATGATCCTGATCGTCCACGAATAATCTCGGACCGTGGCGATCAGACCGATCGGCGTCGATCCGACGGTTGCCATCGATCCAAGCCCTGATCGATCCTGGTCGGCGATGAACGATCTCGAACCGTCGCGATCGATCCGATAGGCGACGATCCAATGGTTGCGATCGATCCAAGCCCTGATCCCGATCGGCCACGACCGATCCCGGACCGTTGCGATCAGTCCGAGATCGCTGACGATCCGACGGTTGCGATCGATCCAGCCCTGATCCCGATTGGCCACGATCGATCCAGGACCGTGGCGATCGGTCCGATCAGTGACGATCCGACAGTTGCGATCGATCCAAGCCCTGATTTCGATCGGCCATGATCGATCCCGGACCGTTGCGATCGGTTCAAGATCGCTGACGACCGACGGTAGCGATCGATCCAAGCCCTGATCCCGATCGGCCACGACCGATCCTGGACCGTTGCGCTCGTTTGATATCGCAGAAAATCTGACGGTTGCGATCGATCCAATCCCTGATCTCGATCGGCCATGATCGATCCCGGACCGTTGCGATCGGTCCGAGATCGCGGACGATTCGACGGTTGCGATCGATCCAATCCCTGATCCCGATCGGCCACGACCGATCTCGGACAATGGCGATCGGTCCGATCGCCGATGATCCAATGGTTGCGATCGATCCAAGCCCTGATCCCGATCGGCCACGACCGATCTTGAACCGTTGCGATCGGTCGGATCGTCGACGATCCGACGGTTGCGATCGATCCAAGCCCTGATCCCGATCGGCCACGACTGATCCCAAACCATTGCAATCGGTCCGAGATCGCTGACGATCCGACAGTTGCGATCGATCCAAGCCTTGATCCCGATTGGCCATGACCGATCCCGAACCATGGCGATCGGTCCGATCGGCGATGATCCGACGGTTGCGATCGATCCAGCCCTGATCTCGATCGGCCACGACCGATCCCGGACCATTGTGATCGGTCCGAGATCGTGACGATCTGATGGTTGCGATCGATCCATTCCCTGATCCCGATCAGCCATGACCGATCCCGGACCGTGGTGATCGGTCCGATCGGCGATGATCCGACGGTTGCGATCGATCCAAGCCCTGATCCTGATCTGCCACGATCGATCCCGGACTGTTGCGATCGATCCGAGATCGCTGACGATCTGATGGTTGCGATCGATCCAAGCCCGATCCCGATCGGCCACGACCGATCCCGGACCGTTGCGATCGGTCCGAGATCGCGGACGATCCGACGGTTGCGATCGATCCAATCCCTGATCCCGATCGGCCATGACCGATCTCGGACTGTGGCGATCGGTCCGATCACCGATGATCCAACGGTTGCGATCGATCCAAGCCCTGATCCCGATCGGCCACGACCGATCTCAAACCGTTGCGATCGGTCCGATCGCCGACGATCCGACGGTTGCGATCGATCCAAGCCCTGATCCCGATCGGCCATGACCGATCTCGGACCGATCGCTATTTAACATAATTAATTTTTTTAAAAATATTGCGACACAAAGGGTTACGTCATAATTTTTTAATATTATAATTTATTATATAAAATTAATTTTATTTAAAATATTTGCGATCAACAAGTGCATCGCTAAATTAAAACATAATTTTCCTAATTTTTTGGCTTATTGCATCGCTAATGCTTCGCTATTTAACATAATTAATTTTTTAAAATATTGCGATGCACTTAATTGCGTCGCAATAATTTTTTCTCATAATTATACTTTATACAAATTCATTTATTTAAAATAATTGTGACGCATATATTGCATCGCTAAATTAAAAATTATTTTTCTAATTTTCTGGTTAATTGCTAATGCGTCGCTATTTAATATAATTAATTTTTTAAAAAATATTGCGATGCACTGTGTTGCGTCGCAATTATTTTTTCTCATATTTATAGTTTATAAAAATTAATTTTATTTAAAATAATTGCGACGCAGTTATTGCATCGCTATATTAAAAATAAATTTTCTAATTTTCTGGTTTATTGCATCGCTAATGCATCGATATTTAACATATTTAATTTTTAAAAAACATTGTGACGCACTGAGTTGCGTCGCAATATTTTTTCCTAATATTATATTTTATAAAAATTAATTTTATTTAATTTTTAGCGACGCAATTGGTGCGTCGCTAAGTTAAAAATAATTTTTCTAATTTTCTAGTTTATTGCGTCGCTATTGCATCGCCATTTAACATATTTAATTTTTTTAAAAATATTGCGACGCACTAAGTTGCGTCGTAATATTTTTTTCCCATATTTATATTTTATAAAAATTAATTTAAAAATATTACGACACATTATTTGCGTCGCTAAAGAAAAAAAAATAATTTTTTTTATATTCTGGTTTAATGAGTCGCTAATGCGTCGCTAATTGCGTCGCAATGTTTTGTTGTCACGGAGGCGTCGCAAAGTTGTCGCAATTTAGCGATGCAATGATGTGTCGCTAAATTTGCATCGCTATTTCAGTATTTTCTTGTAGTGGAGTGGGCGTTCCTTTTGATATTCCTTTTGATATGGGTTGAGATTACACAACTCAATTTAATTCACTTTGTATTCTCAACTCATGAGATAAAGTGAAGTTGAAAGAGGAACTCTTTGTGGTTGATCATTCTTGTTCCGATCTTCTCTCTCTATCGTGAATCTTATATTCAAGAGAATAACAACTTCTAACCTCTTTAATTGATTAAATTAATTAAAATTTAAAGATAGTTCCAACTCTTGGAATTACTTTAATGTATATCGATCCAACAACCAATTGTTGGTTCGACATATTTATTATGGGACGTTACGGGAGAGAAAAAAAAAAAAAAGACTCTCTCACGATATAACTAAAATAATTTTCAGTAACTTTTCTCGTGGAATATGCTACGATGTGTTCCCTAGCACACCATATAACAAAAATTAATCCAATTAATTTCTATATAAAAAATAATTTAGAATTCTCAATTTCAAATTAATAACTTAACCCAACATATCATAAAGTTCACATAATTTAATGGAGCCGTAGAGGAACTATAGACATTATAATTCTAAGCTCCAATAATTTTGACATTCAATTAACATCTTAATTAAAATATCAAAATTATTAATTCCAAATTACTTCACTAAAAATTTGGAATTGCACTCTTAAAATTATAAAATTAATTATATTCATAAGGATTTGAATCGTCCATTGATATAGTCACTGCATATAAATCAATCCTCCATAAACGGTTCATGATTAAAGCTAGGCATTTTTCGTTAACCTCTTTAATCACATCTTTATCCATAAGTACCATTGATTCTATAATGAATAATATATTTATGATCCAATCACAAATTGAGCGCTCTTATTATTAAGTCCTAAATCAACACTTATGGGAACCGTCCCTTTACGAAGGAATGGATTTCATCTTTATATTAATATTCCGCTACTTATGTTATTATATTTTCAATATACCAAGAATTGATACTATGTTTCTGTGTCATTACCGGTAAGTCAAAAAAAATAATACAATAAATAGGAGTCTATTAATTACTCAGAATTAAGATCGATTCACATATGACCATCATTGATTAATTTTGAATTCTCTATTTTAACAACGGAATTTATTAGAGATTCATAATTAATCGCATTCCAGTCCTATATAATCAAATTATATAAAGCGCTTTCATTCCGATAATCTCATTATCAACAATCCGGATAAGATCGTTTCATTCAGAATGTAATGAACCGCGTTAGTAATTTTAAATTAAAGATCCTCATTGCAACTTTAATTTATAATTACGGACAATTTAGATTATTTTACTTTAAATATTATCCTCTGTATATAACACTTATATACAATATTTAAAGTCACATTTAAATAATCAGGGATTTTTGATATTTATAAAGCATCATAACATGCATGCAAGTATAATATTGAAAAATTTCTCAAATATTCAGCAAAATAATAAATGTCATTTGTTTATGGGCACATATCCCAACAATCTCCACTTGCCCTAAAGCAAATGAGACATGTCTCTAAGACCCATCCCATCAAGATGTAGCTCAAAACCTCGAGCGGTAATGTCTTAGTAAACGGATCAGCTATTGTTTGCAGATGCGATCTTCTCAACTGAAACGCTCCTCTACTGACAATCTCTCTCACAAGATGAAAATTTTCTCTCTATATGCTTTCCTTTACGTGGTTTCTGGGTTCCTTGGCATTGGCTACTGCTCACTGTTGTCACAGTAGAGTCTAACAGGTTCATGCATATCTGGAACAACTTCTAGATCTTTCAAGAATTCCCAAAGCCAGACTGCCTCCTTAGCTGCTTCACAAGCTGCTACATATTCAGCCTCCATGGTTGAGTCAGCAATGCAGGTTTGCTTGACGCTTCTCCATATAATGGCTCCTCCTCCCAAAGTGAACACCGCTCCAGAAGTAGACTTCCTAGAGTCTCTATCTGATTGAAAATCAGAATCTGTATATCCAACAGGAATCAAATCCCTACTGGAATATACCAGCATATAGTTTCTCGTACGCCTCAGATATTTCAGAATATGCTTGACTGCAACCCAGTGATCCAATCCTGGGTTTGACTGGTATCGGCTAACCACTCCCACTGCAAAGCAGATGTCGGGTCTTGTACACAACATTGCATACATCAAACTACCAACTGCCGAAGCATAGGGAATCCATCTCATATCTTCCTTCTCTTGCGGTGTTTTAGGACACTGCTCTTTAGAAAGATGAACTCCATGTCGAGTAGGTAAATTACCTTTCTTAGAGTTTTGCATCGCAAATCTGACAAGCACCTTGTCAATATACGATGCCTGAGACAACGCCAAAAGCCTATTCTTGCGATCCCGTATAATTTGGATGCCAAGAATGTAGCTTGCTTCTCCAAATCCTTCATTTGGAATTGGCTGGCTAGCCAGTTCTTTATTTTGGACAGAGATCCTACATCATTCCCAATGAGTAAAATGTCATCCACATAAAGAACTAAGAAGACCACTTTATTTCCTTCCTTTTGCTTATAGACACAAGGTTCACCTAAATTTTGTTCAAAACCATAACATTTTATGGCTTCATTAAATCTGATGTTCCAAGATCTAGAAGCTTGCTTAAGCCCATAAATGGACCTTTGCAATTTGCAGACTTTCTGCTCTTGGCCTTTAACCACAAAACCCTCTGGTTGGACCATATGAATAGTCTCTTCAAGATGGCCGTTCAAAAATGTCGTCTTGACATCCATTTGCCATATCTCATAATCATAATGAGCAGCAATGGACAAGAGAATCCGAATGGATTTTAGCATGGCTACTGGCGAAAAAGTATCCTCATAGTCTACTCCTTCCTTTTGGGTAAAACCCTTTGCCACTAACCTAGCCTTGAAAGTCTCTACTTTTCCATCGGCTCCTCTTTTTCTCTTATAGATCCATTTGCATCCAATAGGCTTTACACCTTCTGGTAGATCTACAAGCTTCCAGACTGAATTAGAATACATTGATTCCATTTCGAGTTTCATGGCTTCCTGCCATTCTCTTGATCAACATCCTCCATTGCCATCTTGTATGTCAATGGATCATCATCACTGCCATCGGTGACTGCAACTTGTGCTTCTCCATCCTGACCATAGCGGATGGGTAATCTTATTTCCCTCCCACTATGTCGTGGTGCGGTGGTATTTGATCTTGAGTAGTGGTCTCAACTTTTTTCGTTCAACAACTTTTGTTGGTGTGGGGCTGATCTCATCAGCTAGCAACTCTTTCAGAACTACTTTACTTCTAGGTTTGAATTCTATCATATAATTGTACTCGAGAAATGTTGCATTTGTCGACACAAAAACTTTGTCATCTTGAGCATTATAAAACAGTCCTCCTCTCGTTCCATTAGGGTACCCAACAAACATGCATACTTCTGAACGAGGTTCCAACTTCCCAGTCTTTCCCTTCAGCACATGGGCTGGACATCCCCAAATGCGGATGTGTGCAAACTAGGCTTGCGACCATTCCATAACTCTGAGTCTTAGGGATTGACTTAGATGGAACTAAGTTTAGAATGTATACAGCTGTTTGTAATGCATATCCCCAAAATGAGTTAGGCAAAGAAGAATAGCTTAACATTGATCTTATCATATCAAGCAAAGTGCGATTCCTTCTTTCAGCTACACCATTTTGCTGTGGTGTCGCAGGTGCGTGAGCTGTGATAATATTCCATTCTCAATCAAGTGGTCCTAAAAATCATAATCCAAGTACTCTCCTCCTCGATCAGATCGAAGAGTTTTGATTGATTTACTGAGTTTTTTTCTACTTCAGCATGGAATTCTTTGAACTTTTCAAAGGCCTCGGATTTTCTTTGCATCAGATATGCATATCCATATCTAGAATAATCATCAATGAATATGATGAAATATTCATAGCCCCTCTAGCTTTGACATTCAAAGGTCCACATACATCAGTATGTATGATCTCTAAAGGTGCTTTTGCTCTTTCACCTTTTGCTGAAAAAGGTCTTTTGGTCATTTTCCTTCTAAACAGATTCACAAACTGGTAGAGTGCCAACCCTTAGCTCTCTTAAAGGACCATCCTTCACTAGTCTTTCTATTCTGTCTATATTAATATGACCAACCTCAAATGCCATAAATATGTGTCATTATCATTATTCGTAACTTTTCTTCTTTTAGGAGTTGGTTCAGCGACTGTAAACATTTCGGTTTGAAGCAAGTTGTTGGAATTTGGTTTAACAAAATATAAACCATTTTCAACGTAGCCAGAACAAATATTTATTCCATTCTTATAAATTGAAACAGAGTCAACACTAAAAGAAACAAAATAAATTGTTCATGCAACTTTGACACCGAAATCAAATTCGTTTGAAACCCAAAATATAATAAACATTGTCCAAAAGCAAATATTTATTATCAGCAAACGATAGTCGAACTATCCCTACTGCTGTCGCTGATACCTTTTCTCCACTGCCTACTCTCATTGTAAAATCTTCCACTTGAAGATCCCAGGCAGACTCAAGCATCTACAAAGAAACACATACATGGTTAGATGCTCTGAATCAATAATCCAGTTTGAGAAATCATTCTCAACTAAGCATGTTTCCATGACTAGTAAATCTAATTTACCTTGTTTCTTTTTTGTTTCAGCTCATCAAGGTACTTTTTACAGTTCCTTTTCCAATGGCCATCTTGATGACAGTGGAAACACTTTCCTTTAGGTTTAGGCTGAGCAGCAGCCTTTCCTTTCTTCTTCTGGATCTTCTTCTTGTTGTCCTTTTTCTTTCCCACATAATTCTTCTTCTTTTTCTTCGAAGAAGAAGGCTTTGCCTCAGCTGCATTGGCTTCAGCAACAATTGCCTTACCACCTTATCATCTATAAGAGTCTCATATATTTGCAGCTCATTCAGGAGTTCAGTCAGATTACACTTTTTATGATTCATAATGTAATTAGTCCTGAATTGGAGAAAAGCGGAAGATAGTGTCTCTAGAATCATGCCAACCTGAGTCTTTTCATCAATTTTAGCTCCATTGATCTCAGCCTCATTGAAATGATTGACATTTTGAGGATGTGCTCACGGACAGAAGAACCATTCTCCATTTTTCCATTCATAATGGCTTTTACAGCTTCGTAGCGAGCCTGTCAGATGGGCATCCAAACATCTTGCAGAGATTCCATAATCTCTTTTACAGTTTCAAAGGCCTCGTGCTTAGTTCTAAGCACCTCATTCATTGCTGCTAACAAGTAGCAGCGCTTTGTTGTTTGCAACAACCCAACGGTTGTACTCTTCAGCAGCAACCTTGGAGGCATTGGTTGGAGGCACTGAGGACAATCCTCCTTAAGGACATAGTGGTAATTTTCATTAATGAGAAGGATATTATGTTGCTTTTCCACTTAATAAAATTTTCACCAGTTAATACTTGAGAGGCGAGAAGTGAGAAAATTGGGTTTGACATATTTGCTGAAAGATAAGAAAAATTTCAATAAATAATTATATAAATATCATTACACAATTTAAGGTAAAGTAAATAAGATGCATAAAAGCACATGTTAAAATACACAAAAACATTTACTTTAAAGGCCTAAGGAATTTTAATCTCCGCCGTAGGGTAGGTCAAATAGGTCAAATAGTTGCTAATTAAAATGAGAACTTCTCAATTAATAAGTATCTCCCAAAATATCTCATATTTCTAATACTCATTAATTTCTTAATTTTGGTCAAGAAAGTAATTAACTAATTTAATTACTTCTTCATGAGTGTGAATCAGACCTTTTGAGACTTAACTTAAAATTGCCATTAGTAGACACCCTATGTAAAGAGGATGAAGTCAAAGCGTCACGAGGCGCTACTAATAACTCACGGTGTTGTACTAATGATAGAGACCAGGGGTTTATATTGTCATATTACCCCTCCACTCATTATTTTGCAAAAGTATATTTTATTTATAAAACAACTTTTGTTTCATAAACTCTTAGTTAATTTAAATATTTTAAATTACTAAGATTTTATAATGTTAAACACTTTAAAATTATAAAATAAGCTAATTATGATAACTTAAATATAACATTTAAATTTAAAACATCACATTTGGCATTAATTTTGCAAATCCAATTGCTCAATTAATTTACAAATTTAATCTCATTAAATTTATTGCAAAGTGCATAATAATGCATAGATGCATGACATATAATAATTAGGTAGACACATTTCTATCTAATATGTCATACACATTTCTATCTAATATGGCATATGCTAGGCATGAAATGTAATTATTATCGTCATAACAAACATTTCATAAAAATCGTTAAAACTTCTAAGGTAAATGTGATTATTATCAACATAACAAAGACATTTAATAAGAAGCGAAATGAATACATGACTCTTCACATCTCTTTGAGACAGTGAGACTCATCGAATTCCTGGGAACGGTGAGGCTTTTTGAATCACTGAAAAATAATAGGCTCTTCGAATTCCTAGGAAACGATTAGGCTCAAGCCGAGGGAAGGGATTCCTATTTAAAATCTTTTGGTAAAATTCTATTAGACAACCTTTTAAAAAATTCTCAATAAAAAAATTCTATCAGACAGCCTTTAAAAAATTTCTCAATAAAACAAAATAGGACTCTTTAATAAAATTTTAATTGAGAACTTTTATCAAAAACATGAAGAACCATTCTTCATCAATACAAAATGAATCATATATTCAATTGATCTAATCAAAAGGAAATTGCATAACTTATTCCATGGAATAAAAAATTAATTTATAATCCATTCGCACATGCATTCATCATCATGAAAATATTAAAAGCATATACTATTATGCATGCCTACCCAATTATCATATAATTAATTATTAAATTAATAGGGGTATAACCTGGCTCTTATACCAATTGATGGTTATCTTAGAACGATTCTGAGATGTTTACGGAAGATCAAATCACTTATCTTAGCGAAAATAAGATACAGATCAAATAACATATCTTAAAATTTTAGTTAGCACGATCTATACCCGTATTAATTTAATAACAAGAATAAAAGGAGATTGAGAAATCGACCTTTGTTCTTCACGAACGATACCTTGGAATCACCAAATCCTTTGATCACCACGGATCTTTCCAAACGTTCTCCAGATTATGATGAACACGAATGAGTGGGCGTTTCTTTTGATATGGGTTGAGATTACACAACTCAATTTAATTCACTTTGTATTCTCAACTCATGAAATAAAGTGAAGTTGACGGAGGAACTCTTTGTGGTTGATCATTCTTGTTCCGATCTTCTGTCTCTAGTGAATATTATATTCACAGAGAATAACAACTTCCAACCTCTTTCATTAATTAATTAATTAATTAAAACTTAAAGATAAGTTCCAACTCTTGGAATTACTTTAACGTATATCGATCCAACAACCAATTGTTAGTTCGACATATTTATCGTGGGACATTACGGGAGAGAAAAAGACTCTCTCACGATCCCATATTTATTTCTCCAACAACTAAATAATTTTCACATAGACTTTTCTCGTGGAATATGCTACGATGTGTTCCCTAGCATACCATATGACAGAAATTAATCCAATTAATTTCTATATGAAAAATAATTTAGAATTCTCAATTCCAAATTAATAACTCAACCCAACATATCATAAAGTTCACATAATTTAATGGAGCCGTCCAGAGGAACTGTGGACATTATAATTCTAAGCTCCAATAATTTTGACATTCAATTAACATCTTAATTAAAATATCAAAATTATTAATTCCAAATTACTCCACTAAAAATTTGGAATTGCACTCCTAAAATTATAAAATTAATTATATTCATAAGGATTTGAATCGTTCATTGATATAGTCACTGCATATAAATCAATCCTCCATAAACGGTTCATGATTAAAGCTAGGCATTTTCTGTTAACCTCTTTAATCACATCTTTTTCCATAAGTACCATGGATTCTATAATGAATAATATATTTATGATCCAATCACAAATTGAGTGCTCTTATTATTCAAGTCCTGAATCAACACTTATGGGAACCGTCCATCTGACTTCTTTACGAAGGAATGGATTTCATCTTGTATATTAATATTTCCGGCTACTTATGTTATTATATTTTCAATATACCAAGAATTTGACACTATGTTTCTGTGTCATTACCCGGTAAGTCAAAAAATATAATACAATAAATAGGAGTCTATTAATTACTCAGAATTAAGATCGATTCACATATGATCATTATTGATTAATTTTGAATTCTCTATTTTAACAACGAAATTTATTAGTGATTCATAATTAATCGTGTTCCAGTCCTATATAATCAAATTATATAAAGTTCTTTCATTTCGATAATCTCATTATCAACAATCCGGATAAGATCGTTTCATTCAGAATGTAATGAACCACGCTAGTAATTTTAAATTAAAGATCCCTATTGCAATTTTAATTTATAATTACGGACAAGTTTAGATTATTCTACTTTAAATATTATCATCTGTATAACACTTATATACAATATTTAAAGTCACATTAAATAATCCAAGGATTTTTGATATTTATAAAGCATCATAACATGCATGCAAGAATAATATTGAAAATTTTCTCAAATATTCAGAAAATAATAAATATCATTTGTTTATGGGCACATATCCCAACAAATGCATCTACTGGGTTCTCCTTGGTATGTACTTTCATCAGCTCCACTTTACCTTCTTTTAGTAGCTCTCTGTGCTTCATCCTTCATAGGGCTTCCTTCTGAGAGTATCTTCTGGCCACTAGCTTTGCCTTATACTTGATACCCCTTTTCTCTGAAGGTCCTTTCTTGCGCTGATAAATCCATTTGCAACCAATGGGTTTCTTTCCTTGTAGCAACTGGATCAACTGCCACGTATCGTATCATTCTTGTGAAGAAACTACATCTCCTTAACTTAGACCCACCTATCTATGTCATGATTGTTCTGACTATCCATAGCCTTCTTATAGGTGTAAGGGTCTCCATTCGCTATCATCAAGGCATATGACACCGAATCCTCGAAGCCATATCGAACTGATGGTTTCATATTCCTTTTAGGCATGTGCAGTGTAATCCCAATATCAGTCTCCTGCCCAGCTGCATCCTGCTGAGTCCTCTATCCAACTGCATGATGCTGAACTCTCTAGCTTCTACCCCCTTTTTCAGTCCTCTCCACTTAAATCTCAAGTCCTCTTGATCCACTAGTAAATGGCACGACTATATAGGAAGTCATCTGACTAGTATTGCCTTGTTGTACCTCTTGCGGCTCCTGTTGTGCTTCTATGCCATCACTCCTCTGAAGGTCGAGCTCTCATCGAAGGTCACATACCTACTGATGACAATCTTCTTCTCCAAAGGGTCCTACAATCGATACCCCTTGATTCCACTCAGGTAGCCTAGAAATATCATCTTCTTTGATCTAGCGTCTAGCTTACTCCGCTCCTCAGCACCAACATGCAGATATGCTATGCATCCAAACTCTCTCAGATGTTTCAGTCTTGTCTTCCCTTTAGACCATATCTCCTCTGGAATGCCTCTATCCAACCTGGTATGCGGTGATTGTTTGACTCGCTACATCTACTGCGCCAACCCAGAACATCTTTGGAAGCTCTGCCTGCAGCCTCAAGCATCTTGCTTTTTCTAACAGTATTCTGTTCATCCTCTCAGCCATCCATTCTGTTGAGAAGTTGTTATCACTGAGAAGTTTTTTTTGATGTCCCACTCCTCACAAAAACTCTGAAACTTCCTGCTGGTGTATTCCCTGCCATTATCTGACCTCAGACACTTCACACTCCTTCCATGCTCCTTCTCCATCTCAGCCTTCCAGATTCTGAATTTAGTGAAGACCTTTGATTTCTCTTTGATGAAGTCGATCCATAACTTCCTTAAGAAATCATTTATAAGGGTCAAGAAGTATCTAGCACAATTCCTTGCCAAAACTGAGGTTGGTCCCCATACATCTATGTGTACTATCTTTAGGGGTTCTGCACTCCTACTTGTGTTGACTGAGAACTACACTCTCTTCTGCTTTTTCATCTGACATGGCTCACAGATCTTCATTTCTCCACCACTCAAGTCTGGAAGCAATCCTCTCTTGCTTAGTTCTTTTATTCCCCTATCTTCTATATGGCCTAGGCGGTAATGCCACATCCTGTACACATTCAGAGGATCCTGTTCCACAACTGCTTCCTTAGATCTCTCAATCCCCACAGAGCCCTCCAACCTGTATAGGTTGTTCTCTAGCCTTCTCCCTTTCATCACTACCATAGCTTCATTGGAGATGTTCAAAACTCCACTTCTAGCATGACTGCTGAAGCTGTATCTAGTCTGTTCCAGAAACTCCAGTGACACCATATTCTTCTTAAGTTCTGAGACATGCTTCACGCTGGTAAGAGTGCGCACCATGCCATCAAACATCCTTATCCTCACTATGCCAATCCTTGCCATCTTGCAATGGTGATCATCTCTAAAAGCCACACTCCCTCATCAACCTCTGTGTAAGTGCTAAATCATGATCGATTGGGAGTGAAATATGATGAGAACAAGCTGAATCCATGGTCCATATCTCTGTGTTATGCATGTGATCATCTAATACCACCAAGAGACCATCTGATACTCACAGATTCATATCCTCCCTTTTCTTCCTTTTGATTTTTTCACTTAAGACTGACCCTCTTGAAATGTCCTACCTCATCACACTTGTAGCACTTAGCCTCTCTCTTGCCTTTCCTGAACTTTGACCATCCCCTAGGCCTGCTCCTATCTCTGCCTCTGCCTGATCCTTTTCCCACTGATAGACCCTTCTGGGGAACAGTTTTCTTGGTCATCTTCTCTCTCTACTCATTCGTTTACAGTATAGAGACAAATCTTCATAGAACAATGTCTCATTTTTGTAGAGCAACATCGTGACTAATGAAGAGTGAACACAATAGTAAAAGTGCCTTATTTTTCTCCTCCATTTTGACCCCAACATTCAGCAATTCATTGCTCATCTGGTCAAACATCTAAATGTGGCTCAGCATATCTCTACCTTTTGCCATTTATAGACTGTAGAGGCGCTTCTTCAACATCAATTTGTTGCATATGTTCATCCCCATGTAGAGGGTGTGTAACTTCGTTCAGAGTCCCTTCGGGGTTTTCTCCTCCAACAATGAATAGAGGGTTGAATCTGCTAGACATCCTCTGATTGCTGAACATGCTTTCTTCTCCAATGACATCCATGTTTGTCTGTCATCCCATCTGGCTTTCCTTCAAAGCCATATCTAAACCTTACTGCATAAGAAGATCCTTTACTTGGACTTTTCACATGAAGAATCTTTCTTTCCCATCAAACTTTTCAAAATCTATTTTTATACAACTACCGATAGCTAGATTTTAACCAAAAATAGCATAAAAAATTTTAAAAAATCGAGAGGTATCTAGATGAGGCTTTATTGAAATTTTTTAGCTCTTTGAAGATTTTTAAATTTCTTTTTTCTGAATCAAGCTTTGATACAAATTGTTGAGATTAAGTGGTTAAATAGCGATAGAACTTTTCATTAAAGAAATATCTGAACTTTTATTCTTTTTTGCCTAAGTGTTCCTACGCACAATCTCCTTTTTCTTTGAATTTTTTAATCTTTTCAACGAAGCCCTGGGAGCCTCCTGGATTCCAAACTATGTCACGTCCATGAAGACTCAACGTTCTGGATCTGACTGGAGGTGCGTATGAAGCCCATTCACGTCCTACGACCTTCATGCATTGACCCATCACTACAGCAAAAGTAGTATTTTTGACTTTTTTTTTTCGACGCTAGGAGGAAGCATCATGAGTTTCTGCAATCTGTCGATGCTTTTAAATAGCATCATGAGCTTATAAGCGTCGGCACCTAACGACACGCTTATTAGCATCGACCGATACAATATATAACCATATCCCGACTCAATTTTTTCGATGCTATAGGAAAGCATCGGGAGCTCTGCAGTGTGCCGACGCTTTTAAGCGTCATTAGATGCCGACGCTTATAAGCATCGGCAGATTAAGTAAAGACACGTATGCTGACTCATTTTTTTCGACGCTAGAAGTGAGCATCGAAAACTCCGGCAGCCTGCCGATGCTTATAAGCGTCGGCAGATAATGATGCTTATTAGCATCGGCATCTTTACTTAAATCGCGCATCGTGCCGACGCTTATAAGCGTCGGCCGATAACGATGCTTATTAGCGTCGGCATCTTTAGTTAAATCGCGCAGTTTGCCGACGCTTTGAAAAAGCGTCGACACGTAACGACGCTTAAAAGTGTTGGGATATACCGATTCATTAATCGTGCCCTAGCTCCCTCCCTCCCCTCGCGTGTTCTGCTATTGGTGCCCTAGCTCCCGCCCACCTCCCCGCCGCATTTTGATCTCCGATCATTTCCCTCCCCCTCCTCCCTGCCGATCTTCCCTCCATGGACGCTCTCTTCCCCGACGGAGGTGTATCGGTGTCTCTTCTCTCTCTTTCCCGAAGGTAAAATCTACTTCTTTTACTCTTTGCCCGTGTTAATTTTAACCCATGTAATTTCTTTTTTGGACCAGGGCTAGGGTTTTGGTTGTTAATTTTCATCGTCGGGGTGGTTGTTGGCATTGGCTTGAGGCTTGGTCCTCTGGATTTGTCGACCAGAAGATAGAAAGAAGACATTCCTTTGTGGACCGAAAGATTTGATTCCAAAATCTGCTGGTAAGTCTGTTTCCTTTCTTCTTTGGGTTAATTTGATCCCAAAAATCGGCATGAGGCTTGGTAAGTTTGTTAATTTTTTCTGTGTAAACTTGATCTTCTGTATTTTGAGGTTCTATTGAATTTCTGCTTGATAATTTGAAGCTAAATGTTACTTTAGATGCATATGATGCATCTTGTAGTAAAGATGTAGTCGTGTACATCCTTTCCCTCTATCAGACGGCATCTCGGCAGTGGTGGCCATTAAGTTTTATTTATTCAATTTAGGGAAGTGTTGCTTTTCATTATTATGTTTTCTGATGTGTTTTGAGATATATCTGCCTTTAAATGTTTTAATTTAGGATTGTGTTTCTTTCTTGAGTTCTTGTGTCATGATGATTATTGAAATGCTTAGCACACACTGAAATTTGTTGATATTTCACGAGCCTTTCTATGAGCTATAAACTTATCTGTAGATGTAGATTAGTTGTTGAAATGCTGTGAGTCCTTCATGCATGCCTCACATTATCTTTTAATGTATTTATGGTAATTGAGATAGAAGTTTGATCAAATAGCAATAATTTGCATGATATTTCTCTTCTGCTTATCTCTGACAATGAGGGGCATACAAGATTCCTCATTGTCAATTTCTCTGTCATATATATCTGGAATCACATTTATGAAAAGGCCATTGAAGGATGCAAAAGAAAAGACATTGTTGATTCTTAAACTAGCCTCTCTTTGGATTGGATAATTGAGAAGCCTAGATAAGAACTTTGTTATTTATTTCTTTAAATGTTTTAGATTTTTTTCGGAGAGTGTTGCAATATTTTCTTTTTGTTTTTTATGTGTATAAATGTAAGACAACATAAGTTCAAAAATGAAGATTTTGATGCATAAATTTGAAGAACCGCCTCTCATGGTTATCTTAAACTTCAGATACACCTCACTGCCCTTGCCTAAATGTATATTAATTTGTTGCTAAATTATCTTTCTGTCCGTGATCCTCCTGGTATTCTTCGCCCAATTTTTCAAGTTAGTAAATGATTTGTTTTTTTTTTTTTTTTTGACCTGGAATTGGGGGTGGAAAGTGGAAACCAACCCCCGCATGCTTTTATTGAATTCAACTGATGTCTCTCTCTTTTATTTTTTTCAAAAAGAATATTTACCTTGTCTTTTATCCCAATTGTTTCTCCTTGTTGCTGTTGAAATCTGTTCTTCGACTCGGACGCGATCGGGCTCTGGGACGGGCTCCCTCCTGGGCGGAACTGCAAAACAGTCCTCACGCGAGAGGCGTTGGAGGTGGCCCTTCGCGAAAGACCCTCCGATGCTCAAGTCAGTGGGGATCGGCAATCAACAAACAAGAGGAGAAGGCTCTCGCTGAAAAGTCTCTCCAATGGTGGCCTTTCGAGAGCTCTAAGCAGAGCGCTAATGGCAGAAAATGAGGGAAGCCAAGGCAGAAAGAGAGGGTGCCAGTGAGCAAGTGCGCATACCTGAGGAGTCGACAGACGACTCTATTTATAGAGGATCACCTGATTCCTTGGGAGCGTCGTGGGTTCAAAAGTCGTTAGGATTTGAATCCAATTTGTTATGAGGTCGGTAAGATTCGCATCTTGTTGGTTAGAGGATTGATGGCTGAGAGAGCTGGTTGATGTCTCGAGATTTGGCGAGTATATAGGCTCCAGGGCTCTAGGCCACTCTCGCGGGTCCTAGGCCACTTTTAGATATGATTTCTTTTTGGAATCTTACGAATTTGAACTCTCCCGCGCCGAATTCCGCAGAGGTTCTTGAGTGCCCGGGTCTAGCCGGGGCATAATAATGACTCGGCTGACGAGGCACAGTCGGATAGCTCGATCGGGGCCGAGAGAGACGATATAGCTCGTCTGAGGCCGAGAAATGTGATCCGCGCCTTAGGAATCCTTGACTTGATGATGGGCTAAGGCGCCTTGATTTACTGAGACTGACTTATCTCTAGTGGATATTATTCAGCATGTGAGAGTCAGAATTGATCTTAGCATCTTACATGATTATTTATGCAACGATAATTTTATCCCTCAATACTCCTCCTTGTCAATCCATTCTCCATTGACATTCTCCAATGGGTAAACGATCGAGGGGGGGGGGGGGGGGGGGGAGCACTGCAACAACTTAATGACTAATGCTGAGATGAAAATTCAAACCAATAATGATACGGGAATCAAATCACTAGACTCCAAAAGCCGCCTAAGGAATGATCATCGCCCACTAAATTCCCCCTTCACCTTTCCTTCCCGTTCTTTCTTGTCTTGGCTTTGCGGTTGCTTTCTTGGTTCGCTATTATTTAAATCCACATACTTCCCTTCCAAGTTTCCAACAAAGAACATATCTCTCTCTCTCTCTCTCTCTTTCTCATGGCCTACGTTGCGGTTAGCTTCTACGGAACGCCCCTTCCAAGGCCCAAAGTTGGCAGAAAAAGCGTTCCAGTGGCACGCTGGCTTGCCGTGAGGTGCGGGCTGGCCAAGCCGGGAGCCGGACCTTTATTAATTATACTTTATAATATATAATATATATTGAGGCATGTTTTGATTAATTAAAGTATTATTTATTTTGACATGTTAAATTTTCAAAATACAGTTATGATGGCATTGTAGTAGAATCTATTTTGTAGATCTTATCAATATTGTGAAGAATAGAGTTTCTTTTATCACATTACTATTTATTCTGACATGTGCTTATACTACTAAATGTTGAACACTTATTATGGTGAAATACGTACAGAATATTAGATAAAAGTTGGTTGTTTATATTTTACAATGGATAAAAGTTGGATAAATAAACCGAGAAATACAAAAGAATATTTAAATGAAGTTCGTGATATCATTAAATTTGATATGGATAAAGGTAGTTTGAATGGAAAGATTTCATATCTGTGTCGGCGATGTGTTAACAATTGTTATTTAGATCCACAAATCATTGAAGAACATTTGATATGGAATGGTTTTTCAAGAGGTTATACTGAGTGGGTTTTTCATGGAGGATATATGTTGCCATTATCAAGTAATCAACCCTCCTCATCTGATCTTGGATCTGGTAATATGCAAGATAACCTTCTAGGAGATGATATGACAGGTTTGATCGCAGATGCTTTTCGACATGGTGTTCAAAACTTTGTAGGTTCAACTAATATATATGAAACAGATGGAATATGTGATGGTTCTACATTTATGGAACAAATATTTGTTGAGGAGCAGATGCATGAGTCAGCTCGATATCATAATTTAATTAAAGATGCAGATGAACAATTATATCTGGGTTATTTAAAATTTTCTAAGATCTCTTTTCTTATACATTTATTTCATATAAAATATATGAATGGATGGTCCGGAAAGAGTTTTACCATGCTTCTCAAATTACTAAAGGATGCATTTCAGAAGGCACTGATTTACCATCCTCTTATTATGAAGCAAAGAAAGTTGTCAACAAATTAGATCTTGGATATCAAAAGATCCATAGTTGTTCGAAAGACGGTATGTTATATCATAGTGGAAATGCTAATCGAGAGTCATGCATTATATGTGGATCTTTGCGATGGACAACTCATGAAGAGGATGCGGATGATGCAACAAACAAAACAAAAAATCGGCAAAAATATTACGTTACTTTCCTCTTATTTCTCGATTGAAAAGGCTATATTTATCATCGAAAATAGCTTCATTAATGAGATGGCATGATGAAGGGTGTACGAAGGATGGAATGTTGAGACATCCAGCAAATAGTTTAGCATGGAAAGCATTTGATGCTAGGCATTCTGATTTTGCCTATGATATTTGTAATGTTTGTTTGGGTTTAGCTTCAGATGGCTTCAATCCTTTTCGCACTCTAAATTCTACATATAGCACTTAGCCAGTTGTTCTAATACCATACAATTTACCACCATGGTTGTGCATGAAGCAATCATCACTTATCTTGTCAATGGTTATTCCAGGTAATGGGTCCAGGAAATGATATAGATATTTTTCTACAGCCTTTAATAGAGGAATTGAAGGAAAGGTGTCGATGCAATTGATGCTTCAAATGGTGAAACATTTAAACTACGGGTAGCTTTGTTGTGGACTATTAATGATTTTCCAGCATATGCCAATTTATCTGACTGGAGTACAAAGGGAAGGGTTGCATGTCTTTGTTGTGCATATTCGGCACATTCAATTTGGTTAAAATATGGAGAAAAAAAATTTTATATGGGACATTGCCGATGGTTAGAACCAAATCATCCATTTCGTTTTCAGAAAGATTTATTTGATGGTACCATAGAATTGGGATGTGCACCTATTCCACCGTCTGGAACTAATGTTCGTATGCAAATTGATTCCATAAGTCTTCTAAAAAAAGAGGAAGAATGATCAAGAAGAAGTGGCAATTGGTAGTATAGATGCACAGGTATTTGAAGATCCAGATAAATTTTTTTTTAAAAAAAAAGAAAATGAGAAAGATGTATAGATAGCATCCACAAATCAGCCTATCAAACATATATGGAAGAAAAGAAGTATCTTTTTTAACTTACCTTATTGGGAACATAATCTGATTCGACATAATTTTGATGTCATGCACATAGAAAAGAATGTTTTTGATAATCTGCTTGGAACATTATTGAATCTTAATGGAATGACCAAAGATAACATGAAGGCACGATTGGATTTAAAGGAATTGGGTATCCAACTAGAGCTTCATCCTATAATGCTTGCTAATGATAAAATTTATTTGCCTCCTGCATTTTATACAATGTCTCCTCAAGAAAAAATAATTTCTTATAGTATTAAAAAATATTAAAGTGCCTGATGGATATGCATCAAATATTTCAAGATGTGTGCATATTAAAGATATGAAAATTTCTAATCTCGAAAATCATGATGGTCAAATATTGATGCAAGATATCTTACCAATAACTTCAAGATCATCAGTGCCTAAACAAGTTCTTGCAGTTATAATTCAGCTATCATCATTCTTTAAGGTATTATGTTTAAAAGTTATTAGTCCTGAAGAGATTGATCAGTTGGAGTCTGATGTGACCATTAAATTTTGTCTGATGGAAAAGATTTTTCTTCTGGATTTTTTACTATTTGGCACATCTACTCATTCACTTAGCTTCAGAAGTTAAGCTTGGCGGATCGGTATATTATAAATGGATGTATCATATTGAGAGGTACACTATAGTCTGATGTATCCTAATGATCGGTATACCATAATTTTTATTAAAAGTAGCGTCATCATTATGCTATGTTTAGAAATTTATTTATCTTGTAGGTACCTTGTGCGATTGAAAGATTATGTACGAAACAGAGCCTATCCAAAGGGTTCGATTGCGGAAGGATATATTGTTGAAGAGTGTTTGACATTTTGTTCAAGATATCTTCAAGGTGTGGAGACAGTGTTTAATAGACCTCAACGGTATGATGATTTTGTCGATAATGCAGAATTGTATAAGTTTTTAACTGCAGATAGAGTAATGGGAAAAACTAAAACTATTGTATTGGATCATAAATCAATGGCACAAGCACATCATTATGTGTTACTCCATAGTGAAATGATATATGATTATCGTAGGTTTGTATGATTTATTGCATTTCAAGATTAAGATATCATATCTTCTTTTTTGTTCTAAATAAACAAAATATTTTATGCAGCGAATTTTTATTGTCTCAACGATAAGCTAATCATAGCACTCGACCTAATCCAAGGATTGAGCAGCGATGGTTAGTCGAGTTATTTCCTACATGGCTTTCAAAACATGTTTGACATATACTAGAAGAATATATGGATTGATTTAACATCAAATAACTTGTTACATTCCTTATTATTTTTTAGGTATCAACGATGATGGAGAAAAATTTGTCAGCTGAATTAATAGCCTTGGCTCGAGGACCAAACAAAGTTGTCAATAGATATAATGGTTTCATAATCAATGGTTTTATATTCCATATTAAAGATCGTGAGAAATTTAGAAAAACACTGAATAGCAGTGTTATGAAGGAAGCAGATGGAAAAACTTATTATGGTGCACTAAACAGTATCTATGAGCTAGATTACTATGGAGTCTTTAAAGTCATATTATTTAGATGTGATTGGGTAGATATAAACTCATCAAGGGGTTTGAAAAAAGATACAAATGGATTTACACTTGTAAATTTTACATGGTTGATACATACTGGTGTCTTATTGAAGGATGATCCATTCATTTTTTCTTCTCAAGCTCGTCAAGTATTTTTTATACAAGATGCAAAAGATAAAGATTGGGCTATTGTTATTAAAACAAAACCTAGGGACTTATATGATATGGGAAAGCAGCTGGAAGATGATGAAGATGATGACACTTATACGCATTCCAAGCCATTCAATTTTGTTCCGATTGATGATGTACATGCTACGATATCTTTGGTTAGGATAAATTTTGCAACAAATGATAATGCTTGATTTTGATTGGTACTGAATTTTGCAATGTATTGAATTTTGTAGTAATTATTATGTTAAATTAATATTTATTTTTATTAACTCTAACTCTGATGTAAATGATAGGTGACATTATGCATAGCTCACGGACAGAGGCCGGCCCTTCTACTTCAGCATAGCAGGATCATGCTGGTCCTTCTTCAGTACTGGACGCTGCATCCAGTCCTTCGGTATATCAGTCTACTGCAGGTCCATCATCCTTGGGGCATCATGATCCTATTGTCAGTGCAGAAGATGATAAGCTTCAAATCCAGGATATTTTTTTTATTTGGTTTGATAAAATTTCTTTATGCTTCTTACTATAGTTTACTTATATTTATTTTTATGCAAACAGATCTAGTAGGGTTACACGCAGACGTAGGGCCATGGGAGTACGAGATGTATGGCAGATGCGTGATGGTGATAAGATAATAATTGAGTGGAATCAGTTGGGGCAACCAAAAAAGCCTCTAGCTTATTGAGTTCCTTTTTAGGGAGTGTTGCACAGAAGCATCAACTTTATCCATTGAGTTATGCAAAATGGAATGACATGCTTCCGACGTATAAAGTTGAGATTCTACGAGTTGTGCAGGTAAAAAAAAGAATCTAAACATCAAACATTTTGTATATTATGACATGTTTTATATTTTTTAGTTTTAATATTTTATCTTTTGTAGGCCAAGTTTGCACTTCCTCCATCCTCTAATGAGTTTGTACTGAAGTCTCTCAACTGGAAATGAAAAGAATATAAGGCATATTTGAAGACGAAGTACAAGCTGCCGGGTATGACCGAGGAGCAGGTAGTTGGTACTTGTCCTCTTGAAGTATCCCCTCATCAGTGGATGGAGTTGGTTCATTATTGGTTCTCCGATAGGGGACAGGTATCTTGTTATTTAATATTCTTATTATTTAATATTTTTATTATTTAATCTTTTAAGATACTTTATTAAAATATTTATTTGATTTTGCAGACATATTCTAATATTGAAAAAGCTGCATGAGCATCTCTGTCTGTTCTTCATACATCGGAATCCAAGAGTTATGCGTAAATCAGACAACAGTTCGTATGATTTTTAAACTAATTATGTTCTTTTATATGTCCTAAAGAGAAGGTTCATGAAATGTAATAGTACAGCTTTGAATTCAAAATACTAGCTTTTAATAAAGGCAAAGTCAAAATAGATAAGTTTCATGAAATTCATAGAGTTTCTTTTATAGTTTAATTAAAAAGTCTGCTCATAAAATTGTCTATTAGTGTTTTTATAAAATCCTTATAAAATTGCTTATTAGTGTTAAACTATAAATTCTCATTTACAAATATGTTGAAACTCATTGAAACTCTCATTAAAACTCTCGTTGAAACATAATTGAATAATTTACAATTATATTGAAACTCTCATTGAAACTCGTAATGACCCAGCTTCTTGAATAATTTACAATTATATTGAAACTCTCGTTGAAACATAATTGAATAATTTACAATTATGTTGAAACATTCATTGAAACTCTAATTGAAATATAATTGAATAATTTATAATTATGTTGAAACTCTCGTTGAAACATAATTAAATAATTTACAATTATGTTGAAACTCTGGTTGAAACTCGTAAGGACCCAACTTTTTGAATAATTTACAATTATGTTGAAACTTTCATTGAAACTCTTATTGAAACATAATTGAATAATTTACAATTATATTGAAACTCTCATTGAAGCTCTCATTGAAACATAATTGAATAATTTACAATTATGTTGAAACTCTCATTGAAACTCTTGTTAAAACATAATTGAATAATTTATAATTATATTAAAACTCTCGTTGAAACTCACAAGGACCCAACTTCTTGAATAATTTACAATTATGTTGAAACTTTCATTGAAACTCTCATTGAAATATAATTGAATAATTTATAATTATGTTAAAACTTAAGGACCCATCTTCTTGAATAAACTTGCAAGGCACTACCAAATACTACTCTCTATAGAGATGATAGTCCCTCCTTACAAATCAAAATGAATTTATAATTTATTTATAAATTGCTTAAATTATTTACAAATTGTATAATTTTTTTATAGATGGATGAGCATGGGCGGGAACCCGGTGTGGTGGAGTTTTACCGGATGACTCATACTCATCATGATGGCACATTTGTATGAGATGAGTCGAGGGACTTATATGTAATTATTTATTACAATTTATTTCATACAATAATTTTAATTTGATTATCTTATTCAGTGAGATCTAACTAATTTTTCTAAATTAATACAGGAAAGAGCTACATCTTTTATTGCTGAGCATATCGATGATTCTACAGCATCTACGCAGAGTAGTCTCATCGAGGCTGAGGTATTTACAGAGTTGATGGGGCCGGAGCACTACAGTCGAGTGAGGGGTTATGAAGTTGGAGTTACCTCCACTCAGTTATCTGAGGTGAGTAGACTTACGCATGATGCTGTGTATGCTGTTTATGATACACGTGTTCGCAGACTTCAGCATGCAATTGAGAAGATGCAACGGTCGAGTGCCGCAGTGTGGAGGAGATGCAACGGAGGAGCGTAGCCGAGAGAGCAAAGCATTGATGGATTCTATAAGATCACATTGAGCGGCTTACATCTCTCATACAAACGGTTGTTTCACATCAGGTAAATACATATATTATTAATATATATTTTTATATTAAATTAATTATTTATCTAATATTCATTGATAGTTTTATAAATTAAATATTTTTAATTTTTCTTATAGGCTTCTCGAGCATTAGATCCTCGCGGATAGGGTGACGACCTTCCTTCTACAGATCATTGACCTCGGCTCTTTTTATTTTATATCTTTCATTTCATGTAATTTTAAATTTTATGAAACTTTAAATTATATCACTATCTCTTGATGTAATGAAATTTATATTTGAACTTTTAATTTGGATGTGAAGAATGTGTGCAATGTGATTTTGTTTGTTATGATTGCATTGTATATAACAGGTTTAATATAAATTTTATCTTAATTACATAATTTTAAATATAACAGGTTTAATATAATTTTTTTAACTTTTCTGTTATTTTATTTTAAAAAATAGAGCAATTTTTAGCGTGCTCGTCCCAACGCTTTCAACTGCCGACGTTTATAAGCATCGGTATGGATCGACGCTTTGATGCTTTCTAAAAGCGTCGGTACAATTGATCCTGCCGACGCTTAAAAGCGTCGAAACATTCCGACGTGTTTAAGCATCGGCATGGCACCACGCCTTTGGAATTTTTCATCTTCATCCTGTGAAAGCATCATGACAATATTTATTGATGCTTAATAGCATCGACAAACGATATATTTAGCGTTGCTATACCAAAAATTTGTTGCAGTGTGCATGAATGCCTGTGTGAAGCCACAGGCCGAGAGAGGGGATTCCACTTCACGTCCTACGAAGCTTCTTCACGTCCGTTTAGCTTCGTCCAAGACTCCTCGTTGGGTCACCGAAAACCACCGTGCCCCCTTTACGCTCGTTCTGCTACGTCGTGGAATCACTTCAACCTATGCTTTACGGTTTCGTTCTCATTGAAAGAAAGAAAGCACTACGAAGCTTTTTAATTTTATTAAAAAATATTAGCTACGGTGAGAAAGAAATTATTAGAGCTAGAAAAAAATTATTTTTATTCATCTAAATTCTAAAAATTAAAATTTAAATATATATTTAAATAAATTTGCTTAAACTCAACAAAAATTTTCATAAATTAATTCAATAAAATTAAAAATAATTTTTAAGTTCATATAGGTACATGACTTGATTTAATTTTAACTCTTGAACTCATATCCATTCAATATAAAAAAAAAAATTTTACATCGATCTACGATACACAAAGCATGCATCAAGCGTTCAACGTACTATGGCACGTATCACATGAGCAATGGCGCATAGGTATGGTCAACTCATACGTCTGATGTACATTTTTGTGCATCGAAAGCTAATGGATAAGGACTTTTTTTTTCATCCATATAATTTAGCCCAATCTAGACCTTCGTAGCACTGCACCACACTAGGGCCAACACGGAGGTCGGGAAGGATTTTGTAATCCCCGGATTTTGTTAACTGCTCGAGAGAATTGATCGTGAGATCGAAACGATTGACTCCAGGGACTCCTGCAGTTGTGCAAGGTGTTTGAATTTCAAACCCCCAGGATATGATTACCTAATCACAAAACTTAATTGCGATATTCCTGGAATGGATAACGCCTGACGATTGTATTTTCAAATATCCCGTAACTAACGGAGTCCCAAATCCCTTGATTTGAGGAGTTTGCGTTACCTTTAAAGGATCACACGAACACCTCCTTCCCATCATCCTCAAACGCCTCCTTCCCATCATCATCGTGTGTGCGTCTGCCCCTAGTAAGTCCCCCTATCCATGCCTGGGAGGGAGAAAGAGAGAAAGTCAGAGGAAGAGAGAGAGAAGAAACAGAGCGCAGGGGAGACACGGCGTCTTTCCCTATGCCGGTTTTGGTTCAGGCTCGGCGGCGTGCCCGCCACCTCGCCGGGCCTGAGCCTTTGTCGACCGCCCCACCGACACCGGGGATGGCGTCCGGTGGGGTGCCGAAGGCAAGAGAGAGAGAGAGGGGGGATCGGATACAAGAGAGAAAGAAAGCTTGGGATGGACGTACAATCGGTCCGACCCTTGGTTCAGGCCCGGCGGCGTGCCTGTCGCCTTGTCGGGCTTGGGTGGTGGTCGGTGACCTCCACCGGCGCCGGACGTTCATCCGGTGGAGGCCCAGCCGGCCATGGTAGCCAGCCGTGCCGCCGGCACAGTAATGTGCTGCAGCGGATCGTGAGTGAGGAAGGAGAATCATGAGAGAAATTAGAGAGAGAGAATGAGAGGGGAGCTACGGCCGACTCTGGTCCGGCCACCAATGGCCGGGCTGCCCCCAATTTGGCCGGCGGCGGCCCTGGCCGCCAGCACGCCATGCCCCCTGTTTCGGTTGAAATAGGGGAATAATAGGGAGAAGAAAGAAAGCTTGGGCCGGATGGGTTGCCTTAATTTGGGCCCTATTGGGCCGGTTTAGGAGCTCTGTTTGAGCAGCATTTTGGGCCCTGAATCGGGCCAAGAATGGCAAAGTAAATATATGGCCCGAATCATGATTGAATTTAGTTTCTGGGGATATTTTAAATCCCTATTTGGGCAAATATGTTGAGAGATATTCGAGCCCAAAGTTGGGCCCATGAAGTGGTCTGGTAGAGTTTTAAGAATCATTTTATTATTCAGATTTTAGAAATTTAATAATGTAAAATGATACTGTAGGTACCCAAGTGTCCAAATAGCTGGATTATCAATTGGAATTTGCATACTGAGGTAAGTAAGCCAAGTATTATAATTTCATAGATTATTTAATTTATAAATTATGAATTTACAATTAGGTGTATATTTATGAAATGTGAAAAATGAAATTCATTTATTCTGAATTAATGTATAGTACCACGAATTTATAAATAAGTATTTGTTATGATATGACTTATATGAGTACATGCAAAAATATAATTATGTTAATTTTATAAATTATGTTGGTACTATCGAGATGATAATATGCAATCATGATGATGACAGTAAAATTTAATGTATATGTCGCCGCGGTTCTCATATGGCTTGAATGACTAGTGATACGTGACCCACCTTCACAGGGAAAGATATGTGGAGGACACACATCCGTAGGATGTGTTCTGATGACAGATTATGATATGGCATAACACTGGTACCAGGATCCTTCCTCTTAGGGGACATTTAAGAGTGATACACAAGATAAGTGTAGTAGGACCGTGGGACACATAAAGAAAAACAATGACAGTATAAATAGTATTTGGTTTACATTGCATATTCTAGTATTTATTATTTAATTAAGCTTTCAAATTATTTTGATTTGATGACATGAATATGTTGATAGCATGATAAATGTAATTTGAAATTGTATTAGGCTTACTTATTGAGTGTGAGCTCATAGAATTCTCACAATGTTTTTCAGAGCCTCAGGAATGAAGAAGGATATTTGGGATAGATGGAGCTTCTATTAAATAAACTTAGTTCCATTATATTGATATAGTTCAGTATTGCTTGTGTGTAGGGCAGATAGCCCAAGACTGATAATTATGGTTTGAAATAAATCATGGATTTGAATTTTTGCTTTATATTGATTTATGTGATGAAGTTCGAAATGCCTTGCATGCCTGACATGCGGCGGGTTGTCACCCTAGCTTGGGTTTTGGGACTGGGGCATGACAGCTTTAGTGGTATCAGAGCCAGGTTATGACCTTAGGGATACATACATGATGACACTTTATGCAAAACACTAATATAACATTGAGACAATTATAAATTTCAGATATTATGCTTTGAAAGCCTAATATTTAAAGTTTATCATGATATTAATTACAACTAATTTATCAGGAGATAGGAATGGCACATCGCACTAGAAGTCAACAAAATGATGAGGGTTCCCATGTTGGTAATGCTGGCCAACCGGGAGGTTTGGAAGCCACCGGAGGTGCTGCCCCTGCCAATTCAGTTGGGACTGATTAGCAGCAACTCCATACCGAGATGCTTCAGGTACTCTCGGGTATGGCGCAGTCGATGCGAGACTTGCAGCATCATATTCTACAGGCCTTGTCCACTCAGCCTGCTCCCACTACCCCGCAGACTCAGCCTACCCCTCCTGCTCCACAAACTCAGCCAGCCTTACCTACTCATCCTCCACCATTGACCCAGTCTACTCCATCTCAATCCTAGATAGGGGTTGGCCGCAGCTTTGCAAACTTCAAGAAGTTTGCCCCTGACCCTTTCTCTAAATCCACCAACCCTATTGATGCTGAGCGGTGGATGCGAGATATGGAGAAGGATTTTATAGCTCATGGTAGTCAGGAGATAGAGCGGATCAGATTTGCCACCTACCTTCTCCAGGGAGAAGCCTATGATTGGTGGTTAGTTGAAGAACAGCGTCGGGATGGACAGATTATTTCTTGGGAAGAGTTTAGAGAGATATTCTTCGACAAATACTTTCCCAGGAGTGTACAGAGACAGATGGAATCCGAGTTTATCAAATTGGAGCAAAAGGATCTTTCTGTAGCCCAGTATGAAGCTGAATTCACCAGGTTGGCCCATTTTGCTCCAAATATTGTGACCAATGAAATGGCCAAGATCACCCAATTCACTGAGGGACTGCGACCCAGGCTGAGGCAAGCAGTCAATGCATTTGAGCTTCTCACTTACAGTGCGGTGGTGAATAAGGCCTTAGTGATTGAGAGAGATATGAATGCTGTTCCGAAAGATTGGGAGCAGCGGAGGAAGAGGAAAGGGCCTACTTCTAGCCAATCCCCAGCTCAGGCCAAGAAGAAGGGTGCACATCAGGCCCCAGCTGAACCACAGAACAAGGAGACTCATTGCATTCATTATGGTAACTCCCACCCTGGAAAGCCTTGCCACAGATCGACTGGTGCTTGCTTTGTCTGTGGGAAAACTGATTACAAGATTGCCACCTATCCCTTTTAGAAGGATCAACAGCCTTCTCCAAGTCAAGGAATGAGCCAGCAGTATCAACAGCAGCCACCGAGGACCCAGGGAAGAGTCTTCAACCTCACTCAGCAGGACGCTGCCGCCTCTAATTCTATGGTGACGGGTATACCCTTTAATATTATATCTAGTATTACATTCTTATCTAGTGCAATGCATTGATAGTTAATTAAAAGTTAGGTTCAATCCGTAATGTTAAAATAAATTACACTTATGTCCAGGAATGATTAAAGTGGGTACTACTTATGCTCAAACTTTAATTGACCCGGGTGCCATGCATTCTTTCATATCTGACATCTATCTTGACAAGAATGCATCATTGACACCTAGTTCTCTGGAGCAAGAGTTGCATATTACTTTTCCAAATGGAGATGTTATGAAAGTTGACACAATATGCAAATCTTGCCCAATTTTCTTGGAGGATAGGAGGTTGAATGCTGATCTCATTGTCCTACCATTGAAGTTCTTTGATATTATTCTTGGAATGGATTGGTTGGCCTCCTATCATGCTTCAGTAGACTGCTTCAGGTAGACTATCAACTTCAAAATTCCAAACCAGCCTGAATTCGGTTTATTGGTGGTCAGAAACACCTAGCCTCGGTGTTCATAACAGCGATGCAGGCTGGAAGGTATCTGATGAGTGGTGGTCAAGGATTTCTTGCTGTAGTCAAGGACCTTCAGCAGGAAGAGACCAAGTTGGAGGATATTCCAGTAGCTCGAGATTTCCCCGATATCTTTCCAGATGAATTGTCTGATTTGCCCCCATACCGGGAAGTCGAGTTCTCCATTGATTTAGTTCCTGGGACTGGACCTATATCCAAGGCCCCTTATCGCATGGCCCCGACTGAGCTAAAGGAACTGAAGGATCAATTGCAGGAGCTCCTAGATCGAGGATTTATCAGACCCAGTGTTTCTCCTTGGGGTGCTCCAGTTTTATTTGTTAAGAAGAAGGATGATAGTCTTTGACTCTGCATTGATTACTGAGAAATCAATAAGGTAACAGTGCGGAATAAGTACCCTCTGCCGAGGATTGACGATTTGTTTGATCAATTCCAAGGAGCCCGGATATTCTCAAAGATTGATCTCAGGTCAAGGTACCATCAACTCAAAGTCAAGGAGGGGGATGTGCCAAAGACAGCATTCAGAACCAGATATGGCCACTATGAGTTCTTGGTGATGTCGTTTGGGTTAACTAATGCCCTAGCAGCATTCATGGACTTAATGAACAAAATTTTTAAGCTATATCTGGATCAGTTTGTGGTGGTTTTCATTGATGATATTCTGATATATTCCAAGAGCCATAAGGAGCATGAAGACCACCTGAGGATCATGCTGCAGATTCTTCGAGAGAAGAAGCTTTATGCCAAGCTGCAGAAGTATGAGTTTTGGTTGGACCAGGTATCTTTCTTGAGTCATATAATCTCTAAAGATGGTGTATCAGTGGACCCGAAAAAGATTAAAGCTATCATTAGCTAGAGCCGACCTTCCAATGTGGCAGAAGTCAGAAGCTTCTTGGGGTTAGCCGGGTATTACCGTAAAATTATGGAGAATTTCTCTCGCATTGCTCTACCCCTAACTCGCTTAACCCAAAAGCGAGTGAAGTTTGACTGGACAGTGGAGTGTGAGAAAAGTTTTCAAGAGTTAAAGCAATGCCTGGTGTCAGCTCCCATTCTTGTTCTTCCGACAGGACCTGAGGTTTTACTATATATACTGATGCCTCTCGGAAAGGATTGGAATGTGTTCTGATGCAGAATGAAAGGATGATAGCTTATGCCTCCAGACAACTGAAACCTTATGAGCAGAATTATCCTACTCATGATCTGAAATTGGCTGCTGTGGTTTTTGCTCTGAAGATTTGGCGGCATTATCTATATGGAGTGTCGTGTGATGTGTATACAGATCATAAGAGTCTAAAATACATCTTCATATAGAAGGAGCTGAATTTAAGGCAGAGGAGGTGGTTGGAACTATTGAAGGATTATGACCTGAATCTACAATATCATCCTGGGAAGGCCAATGTAGTGGCTGACGCTTTGAGCAGAAAATCCTCTTCTGAGTTAGCTTCTATGATTACTTCCCAGCCTCACATATTGAGAGATCTCAAGAGGTGGGAGGTTGGTTTGAGAGTACAACAGTCTGATGGGCTTGTTGCAGCACTTGTACTCAAGTCGACCCTAGTTGATAGAATCAAATCCTCCCAGATGGAAGATCCAGATCTACAAAGGATTAAAGAAGCTGTGCTATCAGGAGTTCAAAATGAATTTTATGTAATGGATGATGGATCTATGAAATTTGAAGGAAGACTCTGTGTGCCAAACATTGAGGAACTAAAGGCTGAAATTTTGAAGGAGGCTCACTACTCTCCCTATACTATGCATCCAGGTGGCACTAAGATGTACAGAGACTTAAAGGAAATTTTTTGGTGGAAAGGTATGAAAGGGGAGATTGCTCAGTATGTGGCCAAGTGCTTGGTGTGTCAGCGAGTGAAGGCCGAGCATCAAAGGCATGTGGGACTTCTTCAGTCTCTGATGATTCCATAGTGGAAATGGGAAAAGATTACAATGGACTTTGTGACTGGTCTGCCCAAAACTCCCAGGAGTAATGATGCGGTTTGGGTTATTGTGGACAGACTAACAAAATCAGCTCATTTCCTACTTTTCAGAGTTAGGGTCTCTAGTGAAAGATTGGCTAATTTGTATATTAAGCAGATAGTGAGACTCCATGGTGTCCCGATATCTATTGTATCAGATAAAGATACCAAGTTTGTGTCCCAGTTTTGGAAGAGTCTTCATAAGGCCATGTGAACCAAACTAAACTTCAGTACAACCTATCATCCCCATCAGATGGACAATCAGAGAGGACCATACAGATTCTGGAGGACATGTTGCGAGCTTGTGTGTTGACCCATTATTGATTTTGATTATTAATAAAGGAATTGAGTATATTTATTTGATTACTAATAGATTTGATAAGTGTTTCAAGGCTTAAAAATATTTGATCGATATAAAGATATTAAGAAACGTGTTTTAAATCAATTGCAAATCATAAGTTTCAAAGTTTCAGGACCTGGAGTCGACACCTAGGAATCCTGGAACCGACCCCTTGGCCAGTCAAATATTCTTCTAATTTTTGATACGGTCTGGAGCCGACACCTAGAGTTTCGGAGCCGACACCCAGAGTTTCGGAGTCGACACTTACAATGTCTGGAGCCGACTCCGATGCTGGGACAAAACGCTTGTTTTTTTAGCATCTTGGAGCCGACACACACAGTCTTTTGGAGCCGACACCTGACGATGGCGAGCCGACACCTAACTTTTTCGGAGCCGACTCCTCAACAACTCAAAACTTTCTATTTTTGGATAAACGACTTGGAGCCGACACCTGAAAAGTTGGAGCCGACTCCAACCTGCCTGAGATGAAATTTTAAAATGCCAGATCAGCTCTAACGGTAAATTTTCTTTTTACTTAACTTCTAACGGATATATTTTATTTCCAGGTATACTCCAACGACTAGTTTCTTCCCAAAAACAGATTAAACAAATTCTATAAAAGGGGGAGAACGCCCGTTTTGAAAAGAGGAGAAAAACAAAAATAGAGAGAATATTCAAATCAAAAATTCAAGTCTTGAGCCTGAAATCCAAGAGAAAAGTATTCAAACTCAAATCCTTCCACTCCAAAAAGCTCAAAGAGGAATCCAAGGCATTCAAACTTGAAAAATCGGAGGATTCTCAAAAAGGAAGAAGAAGCTCTGTTTTTGAAGATTTTCCAACTTCTCATCTGCAACATTTGCAACGAATCAAAGCTGAGGCCTGATTCAACATCTCCAAAGAGAAGAGGAAAAGAAGAAAAGAAGAAAAGCTCAAATTCAATCTACTTCAAACAGGCTTTTCTAACCCTATTCATTTATTTTTGAATATTTGCTCATTTGAGGAGCTTTGTATTATTGAAAAATACTATTCTTTCTTGTTTGTGCTAGTTCTATCAAGGGGATTGAACTAGTGGAGGTTGTACACCTCGGGTCAAGCTAGATTAGCTTGAGTTTAGGGTTTTGTGCTGGTGAGCCCGGAAAATCGGCTGGGTTCGTTGTGATCCCTAGGAAACAACAAGTTGTGAGTTGTGATCTTGGAAAATAACTCGACTGTAATCAAGAGGATTATAGTGTGGACCCAAGTGAATCTTGGGAGTGGACGTAGGTGTTGGATACACCGAACCACTATAAAATCTTTGTGTTTGTCGTGCTTCGATTATCTCTATCTCTATCTCCTTGTTTGTGCTTCATATTCACATTGCATTTAATTTCATCTATCTCAAAGCCAATATTTTTTTAAGGAGTTAAAATTTTTTAAAGAACCCAATTCACCCCCCCTCTTGGGTTGCCATCTGGGCCAACAATTGGTATCAGAGCAAGTGCTCATTGTTTATTTGATCGCACGATCAAGAGCAAAAGATCCAAATGGCAGCTCAAGTTGGATCTTCATTTGCCGAAGGTCATTCTACAAATAGACCTCCCTTGTTTAATGGTTCCAACTATTCATATTGGAAAGCAAGAATGAGGATATTCATTCAAGCTTCTGATTATGAATTGTGGAGTGTTATAATTAATGGACCTAGCACACCCACATACATTGTTGATGGCTTTATTGTTCCTAAGCCCGAAAGGGATTGGAATGATAATGATAGGAAAATGGCTCAGCTCAATGCTAAGGCCATGAATGTCTTATATTGTTCCTTAGATGCAAACGAATTTAATCGTATATCTACATGTAATTCTGCAAAAGAGATATGGGATATTAGAAGTTACCCATGAGGGTACAAACCAAGTTAAAGAATCTAAGATAAATATTCTTGTTCATAAATATGAATTATTTAGCATGGAGCAAACTGAAACTATAGCATGCATGTATACTAGATTCACCGATATTGTAAATGGTTTGAAAAGTCTAGGCAAGACCTATACTAACTCTGAACTTGAGCAAAATTCTTAGGTCACTACCAAGACTTGGGAAGCAAAAGTGACAGCAATCCAAGAAGCCAAGGACCTCAACACTTTACCCTTGGAGGAGCTACTTGGATCTTTAATGACCCATGAGCTAACCATGAAGCAGCACATAGAGGAAGATGTTAAGAAGAAAAAGACTATAGCTCTTAAGGCTGCAGAAAGTGAGGAGAGCTGCAGTGATAATGATGATGATGATGAGACAGCTCTTCTAGCTAGGAAGTTCAAAAAATTCATGAGAAGAAAGAGACCCTTCCACAAGAAGAAATCAGGAATTAAAATGGAAGGAGAAAAAGAAAAAGAAAAGGACAAGGACAAAGAGAAAGACCCCTTGATATGCTATGAGTGTAAAAACCGGGGCACTTCAGATACGATTGTCCTCAATTGAAGAAGACTTACAAGAAGAAGAAGAAAGCATATATGCAACCTGGAGTGACAGCGATGAATCCTCTTCAGAGGAAGAACAAAAAGAAGTTGCAAATATTTGCTTTATGGCAAACGACGACAACGAGGTAAGTTCCGAAAACCCTAGTGATGAGTTTGCATTTGATGAATTATTTGAAGCCTTTAATGAACTATAGATGATTTTAAAGTTTTGAAAAAGAAATATAAATCTTTGAAAAATGATAATTCAATTCTAATTAAAGAAAAAGATAATCTTACTAATGAGACTAAGATGCTAAAATCTGAAAAAGAAAATTTGACAAAAGAAAAAGAATCAATTTCCAATGAAAATGATAAATTAAAGAAGGAAGTTGATAAATATAAGAATATTGTTGATAAATTTACTTATAGTTCTGAAAAACTTAATTTATTATTAAGTAATCAAAGAGCTATATTTGATAAGGCTGGATTAGGATATAGACCTAACATAAAACAAAAATTTGTCAAAAACTTTTTTAGAAAAGAACAAAATAGAGATAATGTTACATGTCATTATTGTAACAAGAAAGGCCATAAATCCTATGAATGTGATGCAAGAAACAGTAACAAAAAATTAAGTAGTAAAGCAAGAAAATTTGGGTTTCCAAAGGAACGATATTTTATGCTACTAACCATGAAGGACCCAAGAAGGCTTGGGTACCTAAATATAAGACTTAATTATTTTTGCAGGAGTGTCTTGCGGCCAAAAGATCAAAGCGAAAGTGGTATCTCGATAGTGGCTGCTCAAGACACATGACGGGTGACAAGGATCAATTCATCACCCTTGAGAGCAAAAGAGGAGGAGTTGTTACGTTTGGTGACAATGGCAAAGGCCAAATCATGGGGTTTGGTAAATTCAAATAACTCCCTCCACATATATTGAAAATGTTTTATATGTCAATGGTTTAAAACATAATCTTATAAGTATTAGCCAATTATGTGATAAAGGTTTTAAAGTATCATTTGAAGCATCTATCTGCACTGTTTCTAATCCCATTGATAATAGCATTGTTTTTGTTGGAAATAGAAATGGCAATGTATACTTGATTGATTTAGACAATTTGTCTACTAGTAATCATTGCTTAGTTGCTAATAATGCTAATATGAATGAGATTGGTTGGTTATGGCATCGTAGATTAGGTCATGCAAGCACACACCTAATTTCAAAATTAATTAAGAATGGATTTAGTAAAAGGACTTCCACAACTAGATTTTGAAAATAACAAAATTTGCGATGCATGTCAATTTGGAAAACAAACTAGAAATTCTTTCAAAACTAAAAATATTGTTTCCACTTCTAGGCCACTTGAACTACTTCACATGGATCTTTTTGGACCTACTAGAACCACAAGTCTAGGAGGAAAGAAATATGGTCTTGTGATTGTAGATGATTATTCTAGATACACTTGGGTACTATTTTTAGCTCATAAGGATGAGACCTTTCCATTATTTTTGAAATTCTTCAAGAAGGTCACAAATGAGAAAAACAACACCATAGTGTCTCTAAGAAGTGATCATGGCACTGAATTTGAAAATCATTATTTGAAAACTTTTGCATAGAAAATGGCATTCATCATAATTTTTCAGCACCTAGAACACCACAACAAAATGGAGTAGTTGAAAGAAAAAATAGAACTTTAGAAGACATGGCCCGTACCATGCTATGTGAAAGCAACTTACCAAAATACTTTTGGGCGGAAGCTATAAACACGGCATGTTACATTCTTAATAGAGCTTTAATTAGGCCAATCATTAAGAAAACTCCTTATGAACTATGGAATAATAGAAAACCAAACATAAGTTACTTTCATGCATTTGGTTGTAAATGTTTCATTCATAATAATGGTAAAGATAATCTAGGAAAATTTGATGCAAAATCTGATGAAGGCATTTTCTTAGGATATTCAACATCTAGTAAAGCCTATAGAGTATTTAACAAGAGAAACTTAATTGTAGAAGAATCTATTCATGTAATTTTGATGAATCTTTAGCATCGAGTTCCAGAAAGATTGATGATGAGGAAGATACAAACATTTTAGAAAGAGACATTGAAAAATTGAATATAGATGTATCTTCGGATCATGAACAAGAAGCTAAAGATAATGATTCTCCTAGTGTTGATGTTGTTGATGCAAATCATAATGATATAGATCTTCCTAGAGATTGGAGATATGCCTATGGTCATCCAAAAGAATTAATTATAGGTGATCCATCTCAAGGAGTAAGAACTAGATCATCAATGAGAAACATCAATAATCATCTTGCATTTGTATCTCAAATTGAACCTAAAACTATTGAAGAAGCAGAAAAAGATAATAATTGGATGTTAGCTATGCAAGAAGAATTAAATCAATTTACTAGAAATAATGTTTGGACTCTTGTAGATAGACCTAAAGATCATTCTGTTATAGGATCAAAATGGGTATTTAGAAATAAATTAGATGAAAATGGCATAGTAATTAGAAACAAAGCTAGATTAGTTGCAAAAGGATATAATCAAGAAGAAGGAATTGATTTTGATGAAACTTTTGCACCTGTAGCTAGACTAGAAGCAATTAGATTATTACTTGCATTTGCATGTCATATGCATATCAATTTATTTCAAATGGATGTTAAAAGTGCATTTTTAAATGGATTTATAAATGAGGAAGTTTTTGTTGAACAACCACCTGGTTTTGAAGATCATGAATTTCCAAATCATGTTTTTAAATTGCACAAAGCACTATATGGTTTAAAACAAGCACCTAGAGCTTGGTATGAAAGATTAAGTAAATTTCTGATTGAAAATGATTTTACAAGAGGAAATGTTGATAAAACACTATTTTTGAAAAGAAAAGACAAGGATTTATTAGTAGTACAAATATATGTTGATGATATTGTATTCGGTGCTACTAACAATTTGTTATGTCAAGAATTTGCTAAGTTAATGCAGGGTGAGTTTGAAATGAGCATGATGGGAGAACTCAACTTCTTCCTAGGACTTCAAATCAAGCAAAGCAAAGAAGGAATTTCATCAATCAAGCCAAATACACAAAAGAACTTCTCAAGAAGTTTGGAATGGAGTCAATCAAACCACTTGGAACTCCTATGAGTCCTTCATGCAAACTGGACAAAGATGAAGATGGTAAGAAAGTAGATCAAAAATATTACAGAGGTATGATCGGATCTCTTCTTTACTTAACAGCTAGTAGACCAGATATCATGTTTGCTGTATGTGCTAGATTTCAATCTGAACCTAAAGAATCTCACTTAATTGCTGTAAAAAGAATTTTAAGATATTTAAGTGGAACTAAAAATGTAGGTTTATGGTATTCTAGAGACTCAACATTAAACTTGATTGCATATTCTGACTCTGACTATGCTGGATGTAAATTAGATAGAAAAAGCACAAGTGGAGCATGTCAATTCTTAGGAAGTAACTTAATCTCTTGGTTTAGCAAAAAGCAAAATTCGGTTGCATTATCTACTGCTGAAGCAGAATATGTTGCAGCTGGAAGTTGCTGTGCTCAAATCCTTTGGATTAAGAGACAACTTGAAGATTATGGCATAACACTTGATAAAACTCCAATTAGATGTGATAACACAAGTGCAATAAATTTAACTAAAAATCCAATTCAACATTCAAGAACAAAACACATTGAAATTAGATATCACTTTATAAGAGAACATGTAGCTAATAATGAAATTTGTCTTGAATATGTTAATACTGAAGAACAATTAGCTGATATATTTACAAAACCCTTGAGTGAAGAGAGATTTTGTTATCTTAGAGGTGAATTAGGGATATGTGACCCTTTGGATTGATTTTGAAACACTAAGGAATGACTATCTAGATTTCTATTAATTTCTTGATATTCCTTTCATAATTTTAAGGACAAATTATCTAGTCATCTGAGTAACTTGATTCTTCATACTCCAAAATTTTATCAAGATTTTATCGAATTTATTTTGACAAGTTTCAGATGTTTGAATCTCAATTATTTTTCTCTGAAACTGTCAGTGGAGTCGACACCTCAGAATGAGGAGTCGACACCTTGTCTGTGTCGCTCTCGGTCCCTGACCTTGGAGCCGACACCCGTATAAGTGGAGCCGACTCCAGTTCGAGCGCTGACTGTGTTAGCGATTTGGAGTCGACACCCGACTTTGCGGGAGTCGACACCTGGGGTCCCAAATCAATTTATTAGGGCAGAGTCGACACCTCGTCATTTCGTATCTTCTCAAATCCTCTACCAAACTCTTCCAAAACTCTCTCAAAGCCTTCCCATCTCTAATTCCTCTCTACCCAAGCTTTCCTAAGGATCCAATGGCACCTAAGAGAGAGGTTCGGTGATTGGAGCGCCTGTGGTGACCGGAAAACGCTCCGTGAGGCGACCCGTCCGCGAGCCGTCTCCAAGCGAGGATTCCTCCACCGCTTCGGACAATCCCAACTCTTCTTCCCCTCAGGTAGATACCCTAGCAGGGAGGGTAATAACTATGGGTAGAAAAGTTGACTTCGAGCTCTTTGATCCGAAGGTTTCTCGATTGGAAGACAACTCAAAGAATTAGGCTGGGATAAAGTTTGTTCTCTTGATGTTCCTACATACCCAGCACTAGTAAAAGAATTTTACTTCAATTTATCGAGAGGTGATGGTGGTTTAGTGAGCTCTGTCAGAGGTAAACAGGTTCATCTTACTTTTCAAAAATTAGGAAACCTCCTAAGCATCCCCATTACCGGATTAGCAGCCGATATGCACAGTGATAGATCAGCAGCTCTGTCAAGGATGTTAGGAGAGAGGTTACAGAATTTGAAGAGATTAGGGCTAACCAATTGCCCTTGGAATTAAGATTACTTCATAACATTTGCAGCAGAATTACTTCCAGTATATTGACCGGTCACCTATTAATTTAGCTGCTATGATGATATTCTATATGGCCGAGGCCGGAGGGAAAAGAAGGTCGTCCTTACCTTATGGCATGATTCTGACTATGGTATTCAGGAGCCAAGGAGTAGTGATTCTAGAGAATGAACCATCCAAGAATCTCAGGCACACCGATTACTACAGTTGGCCACTTTGCATAGGATGGGATTTGTAAAGGTGAACGGGCAATGGGAAAGGAAAGGTAACTTGGATGAGAGAGCCCCTGAGCCTAGACTTTCTGACCTTGTGAGGCTGGTCCATCTGTGAGGGTTTCCTCTCCACAGCCAAGGAGTCCTGTTCCTGCCCCTGCACCTGCTCAAACTCTTGTTCAGCCATCTACTTCATCAGTTGGATTTTCAGACCTTCAATTGGAGCAACTCAAAGACTTACTTGCTGCTCAGAAGGATGAACTGAAGACTGAGTTTGATAATAAATTTATGAATCTTAAAGAAACTCTTTATTCCCTAGATGATCGCATTAGCAAGATAGAATCAACTCTTAGCTCTTCTGCTGGATCTTTAAGTAATGATCTGAAGAATATATTTGAAGAACTTAAAGATATCTGTGGAGATTCTGAGACCTATTCCAAGTGCAATGCGAGCTTCAAGATAAAATCATGACTGCTTGCTTTTGTTGATAGAAGGTTGAAAGAATTTGTAGCCACTCAAAGTGAGGAATGGGAAAGATTTTGGATCATTTGACAAGAATCATTAGAAACAATTTGTAATTTTGTAATGAAAAGTTTAATTTTGATGAAATGAAAGTGTAATTTTGATGTAATGAAAGTTTTAGTTTTTGATATAATGAAAGTATAGTTTCTTTTTGTAATACTTGACTTTTGATGAAATGAAATTATCTTTTGATCTATCAATTTTATCTTTTGACTTAACTTTTCTTTATCTTTTTGTTGATTACAAAAAAGGGGGAGAAAGTTATGTCGTATATGCATTTGAATGAAAGCTATGTATATGCATTGATTAGTATTTGATTGATTAGTATCAAATTAGTTTGAAAATACATAAATAAGCTTAAGTGAACATTGATATAAAAGTGAAAATTGATATAAATGAATTTTAAGTATCAAATATGTATAGCAAAGGAAGAACAATTGATAATTTGAACTTCATAGGGGGAGCTACCTTATTCAGGGGGAGCCTACTTGTGAAGATCACTTCCTTGAAAATTTTAATTTGAGAATACTATGCATATACTCAATGTTTTTATAATCATCAAAAAGGGGGAGATTGTTGACCCAATTATTGATTTTGATGATTAATAAAGGAATTGAGTATATTTATTTGATTACTAATAGATTTGATAAGTGTTTCAGGGCTTAAAAATATTTGATCGATTAAAGGTATTAAGAAACGTGTTTTGAATCAATTGCAAATCATAAGTTTCAAAGTTTCAGACCTGGAGTCGACACCTAGGAATCCTGGAGCCGACCCCATGGCCAGTCAAATATTCTTCTGATTTTTGATACGGTCGGAGCCGACACCTAGAGTTTCGGAGCCGACACCCAGAGTTTCGGAGTCGACACTTACAGTGTCTGGAGCCGACTCCGATGCGGGGACAGAACGCTTATTTTTTTAGCATCTTGGAGCCGACACACAGTCTTTTGGAGCCGACACCTGACGATGGCGAGCCGACACCTAACTTTTTCGGAGCCGACTCCTCGACGAACTCAGAACTTTCTATTTTTGGATAAACGACTTGGAGCCGACACCTGAAAAGTTGGAGCCGACTCCAACCTGTCTGGGACAAAATTTTAAAATGCCAGATCAGCTCTAACGGTAATATTTTCTTTTACCTAACTTCTAACGGATATATTTTGTTTCCAGGTACACTCCAACGGCTAGTTTCTTCCCAAAAAGATTAAACAAATCTATAAAAGGGGGAGAACGCCCGTTTGAAAAAAGAAAAAACAAAAAATAGAGAGAATATTCAAATCAAAAATCCGAGAAGTCTTGAGCCTGAAATCCAAGAGAAAAGTATTCAAACTCAAATCCTTCCACTCCAAAAAGCTCAAAGAGAATCCAAGGCATTCAAACTTGAAAAATCGGAGGATTCTCAAAAAGGAAGAAGAAGCTCTGTTTTTGAAGATTTTCCAACTTCTCATCTGCAACATTTGCAAGAATCAAAGCTGAGGCCTGATTCAACATCTCCAAAGAGAAGAGGAAAAGAAGAAAAGAAGAAAAGCTCAAATTCAATCTACTTCAAACAGGCTTTTCTAACCTATTCATTTATTTTTGAATATTTGCTCATTTGAGGAGCTTTGTATTATTGAAAAACTATTCTTTCTTGTTTGTGCTAGTTCTATCAAGGGGATTGAACTAGTGGAGGTTGTATACCTCGGGTCAAGCTAGATTAGCTTGAGTTTAGGGTTTTGTGCTGGTGAGCCCGGAAAACCGGCTGGGTTCGTTGTGATCCCTGGGAAACAACAAGTTTGAGTTGTGATCTTGTAAAACAACTCGACTGTAATCAAGAGGATTATAGTGTGGACCCAAGTGAATCTTGGGAGTGGACGTAGGTGTTGGATACACCGAACCACTATAAAATCTTTGTGTTTGCCGTGCTTTGATTATCTCTATCTCTATCTCCTTGTTTGTGCTTCATATTCACATTGCATTTAATTTCATCTATCTCAAAGCCAATATTTTTTAAGGGGTTAAAATTTTTAAAGAACCCAATTCACCCCCCCCCCCCCTCTTGGGTTGCCATCTGGGCCAACACTGTGTGATGGACTTGGGTGGAGCTTGGGATAACTATTTACCTTTGGTGGAGTTTGCATATAATAATAGTTACCAAGCCAGCATCCAGATGGCTCCATTTGAAGCTCTGTATGGTAGGAGGTGCAGATCTCCTATATGTTGGGATAACGTGGGGGAAAGGAAATTGCTAGGCCCTGAGCTGATTCAGCAAACAGTAGATAAGGTGCATTTTATCAGGGAGCATCTTCGTACAGCTCAGAGCAGGAAAAAGAGCTATGCTGATGTCAGAAGAAGGGAATTGGAATTCCAGGTTGGGAACCATGTTTTCTTAAGGGTATCACCAACCAAAGATGTGATGAGATTTGGGATTAGAGGAAAGCTGAGTCCATGTTATATTGGACATTTTGAGATCTTGAGAAGAGTCGGGGAGGTTTCTTACAGCCTAGCAATGCCTCCGATTTTAGCTGGGGTACACAATGTTTTCCATGTCTCTATGTTGAGGAAGTATATTTCTGATCCCAGCCATGTCATAGCATATGAGCCTATACAATTGAGGAAAGATTTATCATATGAGGAGCACCCTGTGCGTATTATGGACCGCAAGGATCAGGTTCTGAGACGGCATACCATTCTCTATGTCAAGGTGCAATGAAATAATCATTCTGAGAGGGAGGCTACTTGAAAACTTGAGGAGGAAATGAAAAAGAAGTATCCACAACTATTTGAATCTTAATATAGTTAATGATGTAGATACGACTGTTGACATTTGAATAAAGACTTAGTTGATTGTGTGATGAATTTGAATTTGAATTTTTCTCTAATGAAAGTATATCAATTTCGAGGCCGAAATTTTTATAAGGAGGGGAGAATGTAATCCCCGGATTTCGTTAACTTCTCATGAGAATTGATCGTGAGATCGAAATGATTGACTCCAGGGACTCCTGTAGTTGTGCGAGGTGTTTGAATTTCAAACCCCCCGAGCTATGATTACCTAATCGCGAAACTTAATCGCGATATTCCTGAAATGGATAACGCCTGACGATTGTATTTTCAAATATCTCATAACTAAAGGAGTCTTTGCATTGCCTTTAAAGGATCACGTGAACGCCTCCTTCCCATCATCCTCGAACGCCTCCTTTCCATCATCATCGTGCATGTGTCTGCCCCTGGTAAGTCCCCCTGTCCATGGCTAGGAGGGAGAAAGAGAGAAAGTCAGAGGAAGAGAGAGAGAAGAAATCGAGCGCAGGGGAGACACGGCGTCTTTCCCTGTGCATTTTTTGGTTCAGGCCCGGCGGCATGCCCGCCGCCTCGCCGGGCCTGAGCCTTGGCCGACCGCCCCACCGGCACCGGGGATGTCATCCAGTGGGGTGCCGGAGGCAAGAGAGAGAGAGAGGGGGGATCAGAGATGAGAGAGAAAGAAAGCCTGGGACGGACATGCAACCGGTCCGACCCTTGGTTCAGGCCCGGTGGCGTGCCCGTCGCCTCGCCGGGCCTGGGCGGTGGTCGGCGACCTCCACCAGTGCCGGACGTTCGTCCGGTGGAGGCCCGGTCGGCCATGGTGGCTGGCCGTGCTGCCGGCACAGTAATGTGCCGTGGCAGATCGTGAGTGAGGAAGGAGAATCATGAGAGAAATGAGAGAGAGAGAATGAGAGGGGAGGCCGGCCGCGGCGGTGGCCGGCTCTGGTCCGGCCACCGATGGCCAGGCCACCACCTATTTGGCCGGCGGTGGCCCTGGCCGCCGGCACGCCATGCCCCATGTTTCGGTTGAAATAGGGGAATAACAGGGAGAAGAAAGAAAGCTTGGGCCGGCTGGGCTGCCTTAATATGGGCCCTATTGGGCTGGTTCAGGAGCTCTGTTTGATCGAGCAGCGTATTGGGCCCTATATCGGGCCGAGAATGGCAAAGTAAATATATGGTCCGAATCATGATTGAATCTAGTTTCTGGGGATATTTTTAAATCCCTATTTGGGCAAATATGTTGAGAGATTTTTGAGCCCAAAGTTGGGCCCGTGAAGTGGTCTGGTAAAGTTTTAAGAATCATTTTATTATTCAGATTTTAGAAATTTAATAATGTAAAATGATACTGTAGGTACCCAGGTGTCCAAATGGCTGGGTTATCAATTGGAATTTGCATACTGAGGTAAGTAAGCCAAGTATTATAATTTATAGATTATTTAATTTATAAATTATGAATTTACAATTAGGTGTATGTTTATGAAATGTGAAAAATGAAGTTCATTTATTCTGAATTAATGTATAGTACCACGAATTTATAATAAGTATTTGTTATGATATGACTTATATGAGTACATGCAAAAATGTAACTATGTTAATTTTGCAATTATGTTGGTATTATCTAGATGATAATATGCAATCATGATGATGACAGTGAAATTTAGTGTATTTGTCGCCGCAGTTCTCATATGACTTGAAATGACTAGTGATACGTGATCCACCTCCACAGGAGAAGATATGTGGAGGACACACATCCGTAGAAAGTATTCTGATGACAGATTATGATATGGCATAACACTGGTACCAGGACCCTTTCTCTTAGGGGACATTTAAGAGTGATACACAAGATGAGTGTAGTAGGGTCGTGGGACACATAAAGAAAAATAATGACAGTATAAACAGTGTTTGGTTTACATTGCATATTCTAGTATTTTTTATTTAATTAAGCTTTCAAATTATTTTGATCTGATGACATGAATATGTTGATAGCATGATAAATGTAATTTGAAATTGTATTAGGCTTATTTATTGAGTGTGAGCTCATAGAATTCTCACAATGTTTTTCAGAGCCTCAGGAATGAAGAAGGATATTTGGGATAGACGAAACTTCTATTAAATAAATTTAGTTCTATTATATTGATATAGTTCAGTATTGCTTGTGTGTAGGGCAGATAACCCAGGACTGATAATTATGGTTTAAAATAAATCATGGATTTAAATTTTTGTTTTATATTGATTTATGTAATGAAGTTCGAGATGCCTTATATGCCTGACATGCTGTGGGTTATCATCCTAACTCGGATTTTGAGGCCGGAGCGTGACAGATTTCGTCTTTTGCTTCGCCTTCCCTAAGTTAGATTATGAGATTGCTCAGGACTAGAGGCGGTGCTCCAGAGATATGGTTACAGTTTTTTGGCGGCCGACGGTGGCGTTACGTTAAGGCCTCCGTCCTCGTCCTTTTCTTTGTTTCGTATCCTACTCCGCCGTCTCCTCCGGCCAGTTCTGGTGGCGCAGCCCCGACTGTGCCCAGGCCATCCTCACCTTCTTCGGCGACCCCGTCCCGACCAACCTCTCCCACGACCCCGTCCCGACCAACCTCTCCCTCATCGTGTTCGGCATCGGGGGGTCGGCGCAGATGTGGAACCGCCGGCGGAGCTACACGGAACTCTGGTGGCGGCCGGCGTAGATGCGGGGCCACGTGTGGCTGGATGAGAAGCCACAGGGTGGGCAGGCGTGGCCGGGTACGTGCCCTCCGTACCGGGTCTCGGCGGACGCGTCGCGGTTCGGGGAGCGGGCGGCGCCGACCAGGATAGCGCGGATCGTGGCGGAGGCGTACCGAGCACTCGGGGAGGAGGAGGGGTGGGTACGGTGGTTGGTGATGGGGGACGACGACACGGTATTCTTCCCAGAAAACCTGGCGGCAGCGCTGGGGAAGTACGACCACCAGGAGCTGTGTGGTACATCGGGTCGCCATCGGAGAGCGTGGAGCAGGACGTGATCCATTCGTACGGCATGGCCTTCGGTGGTGGGGAATTCGCCGTCAGCCGCCCGGCAGCGGCGGCGCTCTCCCGGGTCATCGACGGTTGCCTCGATCGCTACAACAACCTTTACGGCAGCGACCAGCGCGTCGAGTTCTGCCTCTCCGAGATTCGCGTTCCACCAGGTAATTTTTTCTGCGTTTTTTCCCCCTTTTTATGTTTTAAATAGTAATACTGCCGGTAAATACACTCTTTTTAAAGCCACGAAGTATCGAATGAGCAAAGCATTTTAAGTCACATGTATATACGTAGTGCAAAATAAAATGGCCAGTTTTTGTTGCTCAAATTGCTTAAATTTTACTCTCTCTCTCTCTCTTTCAATATTTTCAGATAAAAATGATATAGAACTATAATACTGCAAATTAATATGACTCTGCCCAGCCGAGGTACGAAGATTTAGCTTGGCCCACGGGCGTACCGGGAGTGCTCGGCCATACCGAGTCTTTGTGGAATAGGACTCGGCCCAGCCGAGGTACGGAGATTTAGCTTGGCCTCCAGGCGTACCGGGAGTGCTCGACCATACTGAGTCTTTGTGGAATAGGACTTGGCCCAGCCGAGGTACGGAGATTTAGCTTAGCCCCTGGGCGTACCATGAGTGCTCGGCCATACCGAGTCTTTGTGGAATAGGACTCGGCCCAGCCGAGGTATGGAGATTTCCTGCTTAAGGAGGCAGCTCAGTCATGCCGAGAATTGGTAAGCAGCATCTGTTTTTCATTATGACTTTTCAGAAAAATGATTGTAGCGATCATGCCGCGGATCATAGAAACAAGATGCCAATACTGTAAATGGGGCAAGTCTATAGAAAGCGTACCCTACTGATGGTAGATGCGAAGATTGTCTAAATTTCATGTCCGGGGAATAGATTTTCCGTTCAGATCCTGGAGCTTGTAGGTACCGAGCCCGATGTCTTCCGTCACTTGATAGGGGCCTTCCCAGTTCGGAGATAGCTTTCCTTGTTCTAGTGGTTTGGAGATGGATGCTTTCCGGAGGACAAGATCGTCGGGCGAGAAAGATTTCCCTTTGACTTTGGAGGCGTGATAGCGAGCCACTCTTAGTTGATAGGCAGCTACTCTGATCCGAGCTTTCTCTTTGATCTCCTCCACCAGGTCGAGATTGGTGCGGAGCTGCTCGTCGTTAGCCTCCTTCGAGTAGCTCTCCACCCGTGGAGAGGGGAGTTCTATCTCCATGGGGATGACGGCTTCTGTGCCGAAGGCCATTCGAAACGGGGTCTCGCCTGTGTGAACTCTCTGGGTGGTGTAGTAGGCCCATAGGACGTGGTGAAGTTCGTCCGCCCATTTTCCTCGGGCTCTGGCAGGCCGAGCCTTGATCCCTTGAAGTAGGGTCCGATTAGTTACTTTGGCTTCTCCGTTGGCTTATGGATGCCCGACTGATGTGAGGCGGTGACATATTCCATGTTCCTTACAGAACTCTCAGAACTTAGGGTTATCAAACCGCTTGCCATTATCGATGATGATGGTATGCGGGAGGCCGAAGTGACAAATAATGGACTTCCACACGAAGTCCTTAGCCCGAGCTTTGGTTATCTGGGCAACTGCCTCGGCCTTGACCCACTTGGTGAAGTAATCAATGGCGAAAAATAGGAACTTTCTCTGTCCTGTGGCGAGGGAAAACAGGCCAAGGATGTCCATCCCCCACTTAGCAAAGGGTCAAGAGGAGGAAATAGGGACCAAGCTGGCGGAGGGGAGCCTCTTAATATTAGAATGTCTTTGACTAGGGTCGCAAGCTCAGACAAGATCGTCAGCATCCTTTTGCATGGTGGGCCGCCAATAATACCCCTGGTGCAGCACCTTGTGACATAGGGATCGGCTCCCCAGGTGGTTGCCGCAAATTTCCTCATGCACTTTTCGAAGAGTATAATCAGCCTAAGATGGGCAAAAGCACTTAAGCAGCGGCATGGAGAAGGACCGCTCATACAGTTGATCATCGATCAGCACATAATGGGTGGCCTGTAATTTCAGCTTTCTTGCTTCCTTTCGGTCGGCTGGGAGCGACCCTTCTTTAAGATACTTAAATATGGGGTCAAACCAGGATGGTTTGACATCGACCTGCATCACTCGGTCAGCCTCCACGATGCTGGGCTTTTCCAGAATCTCCAGGGGAAACTTTCGCTCGGAATCCATCGATTTCGTGGTTACCAGCCAGGACAATAGGTCAGCGCGTGCATTCTCGGATATTGGGATCTGAATGACTTCACACTCAGGAAAATGGGAAAGTAAGTCCCGCTCCTCTTGAAGATATCAAATCATGTTCGGCTCCCGGGCCTCGAACTCGCCCCGCACGTGACCGGCCACCAACTGAGAGTCGGTAAAGGCATTCAACTTCTTCACTTTAAGGTCCCGGGCAATTCGGAGTCTAGTGAGTAGAGCCTCATACTCGGCTTCATTATTGGAGGCTGAGAAGGAGAAGTGGACGCCGTATTCGAAGGTTGCCCCCTCTGGGCTAGTGAGGATTACGCCAGCACCGGAGCCATTGGCATTAGATGATCCATCAACGTGGAGCAGCCACAGGGCATCAGATCTCGGAGGAGTTCGGAGTGGAGCCATCATCGGGGATAGTGCATTCGAGGAGGAAATCAGCTAGAACTTGGGCTTTGATGGCCGGGCAAGGTTGGTATCGGATGTCATGCTCGCTTAGCTCGACGACCCATTTGATCATTCTCCCTGATGTCTCCGAACGATGGACCACCGCTTTGATGGGTTGGTCGGTCAGGACCATCACAAAATGTGCTTGAAATATGGTCGCAGCTTCTAAACCGACGTTATTAGGGCCAAAACCAACTTCTCGATCTGGATGTACCTTGTCTCGATGTCTCGGAGCAGTTTGTTGACATAATAGACTGGCTTTGGGTCTTGTTCTCTTCTCTGACCAATACTGAGCCAATGGCGCCTTCCGAAACTGCTAAGTACAAGAACAATATTTCCCCCGAATTCGGGCTGCTGAGGAGGGGTGGAGAGCCGAGATACCTTTTGAGGTCCTCGAACGATTTCTGACACTCGGGAGACCATTGAAAATTCTTGGTTGATCGGAGAGCTTTAAAGAAAGGTTATCAATGCAATGACGATTTTACCCCTCAACAGGTTGAAAGGTGAGTCTTTACTTGGGCAATTAGGAATAATATGGCATAAATAATTAAATTTTTTGAGTAATCTTTGCAATTCCTTCTTATTTGTAGATGGCCAAAAATCTATAATAGCTAGGATATATTTGGCTTGGCTTCATTTTTATCAACTTTTATCCCGTGTTTATGTAACAAGAAGCCCAAAATGTTTCTAGCCATTAGATTGAAATCATAATTTAGAGGATTTAGTTTCAACTTGTGAAGCCTCCTTCTTTGAAAGGCACTTTTTTAATTCTAATAGGTTGGGTGGATTCATTCATTTTAAAGTTTCACCTAATGTAATGTAGTAAGGATTTTCAGAAAATATCCCTCTTATTTCTAAAAGCTATAATTATTAACTACATGATATAATTTAAAAAAGTTTAACCAAAGGGGATAACTCATGTTTAACCATGGGTTATTTTCTGAACTTATTTCCTAGGAACCCCAGGAATAAATAGAGCTATCCCTTGTGGAAAAGCTGTTATTTAAAAAAGATGATTATTCCTTTAGCTATCCACTAGATAAATGCTATCATGTTCACTTATCTAAAGATAGCTTTTTGGAAACTAAACACTACCTAATAGTTTTAAAGAAGAAAGGGGAATAAGCGACATTAAGGACGTTCCCAAGCTGTGACCCAAACTGGAGTGCCCGCCCTTAAGCGGTCATTCTTCCTACCATCATCACCATAGAAAACGGTGGTATCAAAGATCACAATCAAATAGGCGGAAGAGTCACTACAAGAAAGTATGGTATTTGTGGCGAACCTATTGTGGTGAAATGTTTCGTCGTTATAGGTTTATTTATAACGGCGAAATAAAAATTAAATTCGTCGTAACAATTATTTATTACGGCGAAATAATTTTTCACCGTAATAAATAGAAGTATTACGATGAATTTTATAATTCATCGTAATAGGTCCAGATTATTTTTTACGATTTTAGTTTTTTTTATTTTTCTTTCTTTTTATTACGGTGAAATAATTTTTCGTCGTAATTAAAGGACTTATTACGACGACTTTTATAAGTCGTCGTAATAGGTCCACATTTTTTACGATTTTAGTTTTTTTTATTTTTCTTTCTTTTTATTACAGCGAAATAATTTTTCATCGTAATTAAAGGACTTATTACGATGACTTTTATAAGTCGTCGTCATAAGTCCACATTGTTTTTTACGATTTTAGTTTTTTTTATTTTTCTTTCTTTTTATTACGGTGAAATAATTTTTTGCCGTAATTAAAGGACTTATTACGATGACTTTTATAAGTCGTCGTCATAAGTCCACATTGTTTTTTACGATTTTAGTTTTTTTTATTTTTCTTTTTTTATTACGGCGAAATAATTTTTTGACGTAATAAATATAAGTATTACGACGAATTTTATAATTTATCGTAATAGGTCCAGATTATTTTTACGATTTTAATTTTTTAATTTTTCTTTTTTTTATTACGGTGAAATACTTTTTCACCGTAATTAAAGGACTTATTACGACGACTTTTATAAGTCGTCGTAATAAGTCCACATTTTATTTTATGATTTTAGTTTTTTTTTATTTTTTTTCTTTTTATTACGGTGAAATAATTTTGCCGTAATTAAAAGACTTATTACGATGACTTTTATAAGTCGTCGTAATAAGTCCACACTGTATTTTACGATTTTAGTTTTTTTTATTTTTCTTTCTTTTTATTACGACGAAATAATTTTTCGCCGTAATTAAAAGACTTATCACGACGACTTTTATAAGTCGTCGTAATAAGTCCACACTGTATTTTACGATTGTAATTTTTTTTATTTTTCTTTCTTTTTATTACGGCAAAAATTTATTTTCGCCGTAATAAATATACGTATTACGATGAAATTAAAAATTCATCGTAATATAGTGAAAAAATCTTTCGTACGGGACCTTATTACGACGAAAGTTAATTTCGCCGTAATAAGGTCCCCTTAATACCTGTGAAACCCTCGTGCAATTTTTTTTCTGTGAAACCCTCCTCCCGCCGTCTTCCCCCCGAGCTCGTCTCCGCCGTCTTCCCCCCGAGCTCGTCTCCGCCGTCAGCCCCGGATGCCGTCAGCCCCCGAGCTCCTCTCCGCCTGCGGACGCCGAGCTCCTCTCTGTCAGCCCTCGGACGAGGTGAGAAGAAGGGCTTTATAAAACCCTCTTGCTCGCGATTCTTGTTTCACTTGGATTTTTTTTTCTTCGATTTCTCTTGTTTTCTGATGATTTGGGGGGTTTATAAGGTTCAATTGAAAGTTATTACTGGTAATTTTTGATGAAAGTCTTTTTTTTATGAGTTGCTGGAAGGGGGAGGCAACCGCTGATTTGGTGATTTACTTGTTTTGATTAGTTGGCAGATGTTATATGTGGTTATCTTTCCGACGTATTAATCTGAGCCTTAAATTTGTTTCTTTTTTCCTCCTCTCTTATCTTTTTCCATTCGAAGTTAATTCATTTAGTGATCATTTATTCTTATTTTCTTGCCAAAAAAGTGTTATGCACTCAGAATTCAAATACAATAATGTTTGTGGTAATCAAGACTGATTCGATAGAGGCAGTATATTTCCATTGTAATTTTCTGTTTTCTTTCAACAATTTATTGATTTGACATATAGCTGCCAAGACATTAACACGTACAATAGTATTTAAAGGTAAATTTGGCAACCTGGCTGGCATCAGCTGGTCTACCAGTCATTAGTGAGGTTGTGAGTTTGATAATTGATTCAATTAGATTGCTGTTTGTTTTATCAATATTTTTCCCTCTTTTGATAGGATATTATTATGAAGCAATGACCTTTTCTTCCCCTCTGGAGGTCGGATTGAATCAAGAATTGTCATCATGGACCTGAGGAATATTTTGTTATTGTTAGGCTTACATAAGAACGGGTCTTTTAAGAGCTGGCAGAATGCACTCTAAATACGATTTCCTGATTTATGAATTTTTCTTTGTGCTTATATTAAATATTACCGGTTACATGTATATCTTAATGCCATTGTTAGCTTTTTTTTTTTTTTACGTATTATAATCTTTACCTGCTGAGGCTAAGATAATGTGGTTGAGGTCCAACATCAGGCTTTGATGAACTCTCCTTTGCGTCTTTCAATGTCATAACTCCTCCAAATCACTCTAGGCTGAGCTACGGAAACGTCCTGATTCCTTGGCCTAAATTCTGCATTCTCCCTTATCCCATTCTATAAGATATCATTACATTCAATATCTGAAATGAACTAGGCTGTTAGCTTTCTCTGACTACACCTTAATCTGCACAATCCATCAGTTGACTACATCAAATTTGTGTTAGCTCAGCACCCTAATCTCAGCTCGCTACCAATACCGGTGGAGGCACGTCAAATCCTAAAGAATTCCTCATTTCCTGCCATTTGTGTTTCGACCATTGTAAAAATCATGAAATTGGCGCTCAAGCCATTGTCACTGTCTCAAATGATGATACCAAGTAAATTTCAGACCTCCATAAGATAGATGAGAATTCATTAGCCTCCTACACAAACATTGGGAATGGCCCGTCTTTTTCTATTACAAAAAATTAAAAAGGTACTTGATACTTTACCTCCTGATAAGCATCTAGTTCCACAAACAAGTATGCATAAGAACAACCTTCCCTACCATTAAAGGGTCTCTTGAACCTTCTATAACAGCACATGCATCCAAAGGGCCATAGAAACACAAAAGTCTTATTGGCCTACATGACCAGATGTTCAGATAAGCATTACCCACGAAAGACCAATCTATCACAGTCCCACAACAAACTCATTCAAAAAAATGTGCTAGTGATAGTTGAAGGGATAAAAACTAGATGTCATTAATGTAAAGGGACCAGCAGCTGGTAGCTCAGTTAGTTGGCACCTACCTCTCCAGGCTTCAGTACAAACCTGAGTGGTGGTGAATAACCACAATATTCTCAATACATAGACCATATAAGTGCCAAAAGAATATATAATCCAGATGGACTGTTGGAAATTTAAATCTCAGGCTTAAACAGAATATCAATTCCAACAATATTACAAGGATGTATCGACTGCCAACTATGAGTTAGTCCTGTCCCAGGCCAAAATGGACAGCAGTCTGCACCATTACTAAGCAAAGTATTAAAAATACAATGCAGTTAAAATGCCATACACAACTCATAGTGAGAATGAGGTCTGAACACTCATTCACCAGAACCACCATTGAAAAATGTTCAAGCGTCCTGAAACAATATGAGGAGGTCACCTCATAGTGAGAATGAAGCTTTGATGAAGTCTCCTCAGCGGTGTTCCCGTTCTCTACTCTCAACAGCATCTATACAACTACCCATTCTTTTGATGAACTCTTCAACCTTATCCATTACCATATCTTCCTTCTTCACCATGCTTCTATTCTAAAACATAATGTTATGCTGACATGGTATATAAGGACAATACAGTGAATAAAAAGAAGGGAAATGTATCACTAGCATGTCCTTGCTTTTTAACATCTCCAACCTTATGCAACTTCTGCCATGCACCAGTTTACACATCCTCGCATAGTTCAGTGAGTAGCTTTCAAAATTTTAAATAGGTACAAACACAACAGCTTATAGTACTTCAAGGTATGTTAGCTCTTGAGTTTTTTTGAAGGTGTTCTATTCTCCATTGCAAGATTGTTACTGATTGTGATGGAGTTTCTTTTAACTTGTGAAATCATTATTTTACCAGTTTTTGGATTCATATGTTGAAAATGTCCTTTTACTACCAATCATTTCCTTAATTTTGACATGTTATAGTACGATAATTCACTGAATAAAAAAAGGGAAATTTTATCACTAACATATCCTTGCAACAAACAGCTGTTGTACGTCACCAACGATGCCGATTGATAAGAGTTGGATACATAAGAAACGAAATTGTCCAGAATATGATGCCGGTATTAAGAAGTTCATAGAAAAGGCAAGGCTTCATGTTAATGAAGAAGGGAAGATACGTTGTCCTTGTGTGCGGTGTTATAATGGCAAATGGCATAAGCCTGATTTAGTTAAATTACACTGTATGTTAAAGGGTTTCTCGAAGACGTATCAGACGTGGTATTTTCATGGAGAACAGTTTGGAAGCAATGTCTCAGATGAAAATGAGAATGAAGATGATGACCCAGAAAGGGAACAAGATGAGATGGTCGAAGCATTGCAGGACATTGCTGGCCCAAGTGGTGCTCACACTGAGGTTGGCAATGATGATGACAATCCGATGATGTCTGACCATGGAAGGACCGATCACAGTAAGAAATTGGATGATCTTTTCAATGAGGTGGAATCCGAGCTTTATCCTGGATGTGAAAAGTTTTCTTCTTTGACATTCTTAGTGAAGTTAATGCACATTAAGGTCCTCAATCGGTGGACAAATAAGTCTTTCAATATGTTGCTTGAACTATTAAAAGAGGCATTTCCGAATGGTACTAGAATACCATCTTCGCACTATGAGGCCAAAAAGAAGATGAATGAGTTGGGTTTAGGCTACGAGAACATACATGTATGCAAGCATGATTGTGCTATCTTTTGGAAGGAGAATGCCTATTTAGAAAAATGTCCGGTATGCAACGAGCCTAGGTACCAAGTGGTTAAAGACAAAGGTAAGAAGATACCTTATAAAGTTATGCGGTATTTTCCACTCACACCTCGTTTGAAACGTCTATATGCCTCAAGATATACAGCTGAAGATATGAGGTGGCACTATGATAAGCGACCGATCACAGATGGGGTGTTACGGCATCCAGCAGATGGAGAAGCATGGAAAGATTTTGATCAAAAGTATCCTAATTTTGCCAGTGAACCAAGAAATGTAAGGTTAGGTCTTGCTTCAGACGGATTCAATCCATTTGGGAACATGAGTAATGCATACAGTTTGTGGCCCATCATTTTAGTACCTTATAACTTGCCTCCATGGAAATATATGAAAGAGACATTCTTTATGATGTGTTGCTTATCCCCGGTCCTAAATCTCCAGGAAGGGATATGGATATATTTTTAAGGCCAATAGTGGATGAACTTAAACATTTATGGACCGAAGGTGTTGATGTATATGATGCATCTACCAAAGAGAGTTTTCGGATGCACGTAGCTGTTTTATGGACTATAAATGATTTTCCAGCATACTCGTTATTATCTGGTTGGAGCACAAAGGGTTATAAGGCATGTCCAGTTTGTAATGAGCAAACCTCATCCAAAAAGCTGAAAGACAAGATTTGCTATATGGGACATCGCCGTTACTTGCCTATTTATCACAAGTGGAAATAGTAGACTCCATGATGGAAGTAGAGAGCATGGAGTCAAACCAAAAATGTTGACCGGAGAAGAAATTTTAATGCAATTAGAACACATAGCTGCTGAACAGTCCGGAAAGCATCCAAACAATAAACATCGAAAGCGAAAGCGTGCACCAAATGAGTTGAATTGGTATAAGAAGAGCATTTTCTTCGAGTTGGAGTATTGGTCATCATTAAAATTGAGACATAACTTAGATGTAATGCATATTGAGAAGAATATTTGTGACAATGTCGAAGGTAAGACAAAAGACACATATAAAGCAAGAGAGGACCTGGCTTCAATGGGGATCCGAAGGGAGTTGTGGTTACAAACTCAAGGTAATAGAGTTTATAAGCCTCCTGCATCTTACACCTTAACATTAGATGAAAGAAGACAATTCTGTAAGTGGCTAAAATCTGTGAAGGTGCCCGATGGATATTCTTCCAATATTTCAAGGTGCGTAAATGAAGGTGATGGAAAGATATCCGGCTTGAAGACACATGATTGTCATGTACTACTTCAAAGATTGTTACCTATTGGCATTCAACCATTCTTGCAGAAACATGAGAGTAGTACTTTAATTGAGCTTTCTAATTTCTTCCAACAACTTTGTTCAAGGACATTGTATGTTAGGGATTTGGAGTTGTTACAAGAGCAGATTGTGGTGATCTTATGTAAGCTTGAACGAATTTTTCCACCAGCATTTTTTGACGTTATGGTGCACTTATCAATTCATTTGCCTTACGAGGCCTTACTTGCCGGACCTGTTCAAAGTAGATGGATGTATCCTTTTGAAAGGGCACTTGGTACGTATAAACAATACGTACGTAATAAGGCTCGTCCGGAAGGTTCAATTGCAGAAGCTTATGTTGTCAACGAGTCTCTAACATTTTGTTCAATGTATCTTCGAGGCATAGAAACAAAATTCAATCGTCCGGAATGAAATTTTGATTCGGATAGCCATTTGGACAAGCAATTAAATATATTTGCAACTCGTTGGCGGCCTCTTGGAAAAGGAAGAATGGTGCATTTAGATGATAAAACTTTAAAACAAATACATTGGTACCTCATCAATAATTGTCCAGAGGTGCAACCATTTCTCAAGTAAGTATACTTGTAAAATTATTTCTTCATATCATGCAATTTTCTATAGTGCTCATTAGCGTAATGTTCTCTATAGCCAACACATTGATCAGCTAAATCCAACTAGACCGGAACAACTGGACCAATTACAAAAGGAAAGATTTTTGGAGTGGTTTAAAAATGAAGTAAGCCCGTACATTCATTTATATTGTCAATTAATATATCATATGTCTTTATTTCAAATGACGTTGATGTTTGGTTTATCCAGATGTTAAATAAGCATTTTGCTGGGGCATCTGAAGCTACTGATGAGCTTTATTCATTGGCTATTGGTCCGACAGTCGTGTGTTCTCGTATACTGGCTGTGTGGTGAACGGCGTTAAATTTATCACTGTTACTCGGGATGTCGGCCATAAAACACAGAATAGTGGCATTTGTTTTCCCTCTACTCATCTAGGAGAAGAAATTAACTTTTATGGTATATTATTAGAGGTCCTTGAATTTCATTTTGTTAAAGGTTGTAAGGCGATAATGTTCAAGTGCAAATGGTTTGAAACTGAACCAAAGCACAGGAGAATGCAACAACATTATAATATTACAAGTATAAATATTAGTTCAGAATGGTACAAACATGAGCCATTCATTTTAGCATCACAAGCTGAAAAGGTTTTCTACTTGGATGATTTGAAGAACAATGCTAATTGGAAAGTGGTATACAAGGTTAGTCATCGTCATTTGTGGGATATTCCAAAAAAGGATGATGATGTTCAGGAAGAAGTATATCAAGAAGATGATTCAGCAGCCCTTCGATTCACATGTGAGCAACCTAACATGGACTTAATAACATCTCGGCGTACGGACACTGATGCTGAAATAGTTGCAATTCAAGAAAACATTAGAGGTCAAAGTGATGTCGGTCAAGATGACTTTATATGCGAAGATGTTGAGGAGGAAGACACACTAGCTGATTATGACAGTGAGAGATCTATACATAGTTCTGATATGGAGGATGATGAAGAAAATGAGCATATTAGTGATGACAGTGATTAATTTGGTAGCATTCATTTTTTTAAAACTTATTATAACTATATGTTCTTATACTTTCTTATTTGTTAATTCTAGTTTGTATGTTTGTTTACAGATGTCTTCAAGAGATACTCCTGCTAGATCGAGGCGAGATGATTATCCTAACATTCCAGCTCTAACAGAGGGGTCATCTGTCGGCGCATCATGTCATAACTCTACTTTAAACTTATATTATTTGGCTATATTTCTTTATGTTATTTTGCACTAATTTAGTTCATTATGTTTTGCAGCTACATCATCGAAGAAGAAGGGCCGAGGTCCTGCTCGCGGTTACAAGTCCGCACATCTGATTGATACACGTTGTGGACAGAAGTTGCCTATTCTTCTGCCACCTGAGGTTGGACGACCATTAGGAGAGTTTCGCTCTGAGTTTCTGACCGAGATAGGAGTGGTTGTACGTGACATGGCACCACTTGCGGTCAGGAAGTGGAGTGAGATCACTGATGCACAGAAAGCATCTATGATCGATCGACTTCAGGTCAGTATAATTGTATTAGATTACTTTAGATTACATTTAATGTACTTAATATACCTTATAACTTTTATAATTATATATATATATATATATATATATATATATATATATACTTGCAGGAGAAGTTCGATCTTGATATGAATTTAGATCATATTAAAAAAGGTATTGAGTTTCAAATGAATAAAGTTTATCGAGAATTTAGATATCGGCTTCATATCCACTTCATTAGTCACGGTGGGGACACAAGTGTGAGCTTAGCAAAACAAAATAAGCCATCTCGTGTCTCGCAGAGTGACTGGGACTTTCTATGTGATTACTTTTATTCAGATGAGTATAAGGTAAATACATCCATACAAATATTTTAATAGTTTATATTTTTTATAAACTCATGTAACCATTTTCATTAATTCTTTGATGTAGAAAAAATCAGAAACAAATAAATCTAATCGGGAATTGCAGCCATATGCTGCTCTCACTGGATCGAAGTCTATACCGGCTCACTCTTATGATATGGTAAGGAATACTGTGAACCTAGTGCTTTTATATTTATGTATTTTGTGGTCTGATATTGTTGTAGTGTTATAAATCTAGTGTAGTCATATTTATGAAAGATTTGATCCAGCATCTATGTTGAGTGCTAGATTTGGTGATTGGGAATTGGGATCTGAACCCAGACGGGGATCATTTGTAGGGGGTTGGTGGCCAAACTATATCGATACCAAACTAGAAGTACACCCAAGTTTTCAAAAGCTTTATGCTTTCAATTGTGAGAAAAGGCTCTGTATGGTTGTTCCAATAACAAATTCAAGGCAGAAGACAGCCTTGCAATGTTGACCCACTTTATTTTTACAAGTTGGCGGGGACCTCTAATGCAATGGATTTAGAAATCCAATATTGCAGTGATATCTTATAAAGAAAACCAAAATAAGTTATTTCATTGATCCTGCTAATGAGCAATGACATTCCATTGCACTTCAACACATTGTTTTAGTTTTTAAAGCATTTCATTGATCCTGCTTATTATCGGTGGTTTTAGTTTCGATCAGTGATGAATGTCTTAGGATAGTATCAGATTACAAGGTGAACAATACTGGTATCAAATTTTGTTGTTCCATGGTTTTAAGCCATTGTTCCTTATGTATGGCCATTATAACAAAATAGTAAAATATTCAGGAATTTGGTATCTGAAATTTTAGAAAGGTGATGATCAATAGGGATGGCCTAATAATTTGATATGGATTATTCTATTATTGCCATCACAGGGATGGTATATTTGTAATCTTAAGAAATGATGGTTAGGTGAGATTGGTGGGCAAAATGCAAGGGGATGTATATACGAGTGTGCTGGAATATCTATGACGAAAACAAGGGAAAGGCTGAGAATGATGATCAACCATACAGGTTTCAAGATGAGCAGGCTTCCCCACATAGCTCAGCAGGGTCATCTGGGTTTAGCAACTATCATCACTATGGGAGTTTAGATGAGGTGGAGGATATGGTCAAAGATTCTGATGAGTCCAATTCGGAAATGGTGTTGGTTAGCGTGGATGGACATATCTCACAGCACCGATCTCTTCGAATGAAGAGAATACAGACAATGTGCAGTTGAGTACCCCACAGTTCCATCTAGGACCTGGGGGAGAAGGCTCGGGTGAAGATTTTGGCACAAGTGGAGTTGTGTGGGAAGCTGGTTTGTTTGATGATCTAGATGCACCTACAACAAAGGATGCAGATGTTTCTGGTAATAAATTGGAAGTCCCTAAAGATTGTAGAGAGGTTTGTCCATGTTGAAGAGGCTCACTGTTCTGGTAACCACGAAATTGAACCTGAGGATATAGGCGCAGGTTTGACTAAATATGATACGTTCAAGAGTTGTTTAGATTTAATGGCCCAGGCTGAGGGTGATATGCAAGATGAGGGTTCTTCAGCCATGGAATTGAACCCAATTGAACCCAAAATTATCTCCGAACATTCATTGGAAATTACTTCTTTAAGCAGCATTGCTAGGGGCAAAATGACAGTAAGCACTGAACCCAACTTTAGAGATGATGCATCACAGCATGTAAATGTAGAAACAGAAAAATCACAAGATGATGTGTCTGTTGACCTTAATCAGAAAGATGAGGAGGGTGGTGCACCTATATTCCTTCAAAATTCCAATCAATCTATCTGTCAGGAGTCACTGAGTGAAAGCACGGATAATGAATCTCCTGAAAAGAAGAATGCGAATATTGAAAACGTGACATCTGGGGAATTGGGTGATCTTTCAGTCCATTCAGTAAGCAATAATAACGAACATCCCCTTGCATTTTGCATCACATAAAAATAATTGTATTACATTGATGAATTGATACATTGTATTAGATTATTACATTGATGCATTGATACATTGTATTAGATTATTACATTGATACATTGATACATTGATAATTGTATTACATTGATGAATTGATACATTGTATTAGATTATTACATTGATGCATTGATACATTGTATTAGATTATTACATTGATACATTGATACATTGTATTAGATTATTACATTAATACATTGTATTAGATTATTCCATTGATACATTGATAATTGTATTAGATTATTGTCTTAAATTATTGTTTTAAATTATTATTGTTTCTTTTCAGAGAGATCCTGTTACGGGAGAGGAGCCATCAAGACTTCATTGTGGAATACTCTTCATTTTGATAAAAAGAAGAATCAATGGATAAATGAAAAAGCTGAAGAAACCCATGTAAGTTTTATCAATTAAAAATACAATATTATTGAATGTAATGTTTTATACTAAACATATTGAATTTGTTTTCTTTTCATTGCAGGCACAGTTAATAGAGCGACTTTCCTCACAGGACTCTACAGTAGAACCAATCAATGAGGATGTCATTTTGGAGGAGGTTTTAGGCTCTAGATCTGGTTATAAAAGAGGATGGGGTCCATTACCGAAGGGTACATCGAGAATTAGAGGTAGTTCTTCATCTTCTGAAAACTCACAATTAAAGGGTGAATTACATGAGTGCTGAGAGCTCATCGCTCAGCAAGAGAATAAGCTTGCTCAACAAGAAGATAAGCTCGCTCAGCAAGAGGATAAACTCACTCAGCAAGAGGATAAACTCACTCAGCAAGAGAAGACTATCCAGGATCTAAAGGCGATGACTGCTGAGCTCACTGCTTTCATGCGACAGTTAGTGCCTGGATATCATCCTAGCAGATCCCAGCAGACTTCACCTCCATAGGACATGTATTTTTTTTTTAAATTATGTATTTTTTGAAACATTGTATATGATGATTTTATTGAAATGAATGAAAACTTTTATTAATTTTTTTTGTGAAACTTTTATATTAGAAAATTATTTCTAGTATCGTTGCTCTAATATTATATTATTGTAACAGATGCAATACAAAAAAATATTAAAATAAAATTTTAATATTTTTAAAATTTAATTAAAATCTTATTACGACGACTTATTTTCGCCGTAATATCAACCTATTACAGCGAAAATAAGTCGTCGTAATAGGTTTTATTTAAATTTTAAAAATATTAAAATTTTATTACGATGACTTATTTTCGCCGTAACATCAACCTATTACGGCAAAAATAAGTCACCGTAATAGGTTTTTATTTAAATTTTAAAAATATTAAAATTTTATTATGGTGACTTATTTTTGCCGTAATATCAACCTATTATGGCGAAAATAAGTTGCCGTAATAGATTTTTAATTAAATTTTAATATTAAAATAAAAACTTATTACGGCGACTTATTTTTGCCGTAATAGGTTGATGTTACGGCGAAAATAAGTCGTCGTAATAAAATTTTAATATTTTTAAAATTTAAATAAAAACCTATTACGATGACTTATTTTCGCCGTAATAGATTGATATTACGGCGAAAATAAGTCGCCGTAATAGGTTATTACGACAACATATTACTACGACGATTTGTAATGTATTACGACGAATTTTTTATCATCGTAATAAGTTATTACGATGACTTTTGTACCTATTGCGACGAATTAATTCGCCATAATAAGTCATTTTTTTTGTAGTGAGTCCTGATCGTTCAATTACAGTTGTCTCTACGAGTTCGCTCTGAGGAGCATAGACTTTTTTATTTATTCAATAAATAACTAACTAAATAAAATAGAAGCAAAGATAGATTATTGGGTTCTTAATTACCACTATTTCAGGTTGCTTTTAGATTTCTTTATACAGTAATGTATGTTTTCAAAGAGATAGAAAAATCTAAACATTGTATTTCTCAACAACCATGCAATGTCTAATAAATTTCATAGCTAATTCTGAGAATTGTGACAACCTATAATATCTGATGACGCCTGATCACTGATCTTGAACGTCAGGAGAAGAGAGCTGCTTAATCCACGGTCCCACACCTGATCGAATGGCCTGCAAAAAGTCCCAAGACCGAAGGGGTGCTCCGATGGGGACCCTCCGACGCTAAGTCAGTAACCGAGGTCACTGCTGAGGGAGAGCTCAGACGAGCTCTGGGGGGAAAAATCAGTCCTTAGAAAGAGGGGAATCCCTTTCTGGGTATCAGGGTAGCGAGCGTATGAGTTTGCGTCCCTTGTTCCTGAGTGGACTTACCTTTTTATAGGGGATTGACACCTACACAGCCACATGGAGTTCCGTAAGAAAGGAATGTCCGCGGGGTTCATGGGATTGTGTGAATTTGGGCTGGTTGATGGGTCCTGTCCCATCGGAGAGGGAAAAATGGTGGTTGGTGAGCTACGTCCCATCAGTCAGTGGGGCTAACAGGTAGTTAGGTCCAGTTCCATCAGCGGCGTGACCAGTGGTAGTTGGGCCTGGGGATGTCAGGCGGCGCGGGTCAGAAGGATGGTGGCGTGAACAGCCGAGACCGCTCTGGGGCTGGTTTGGGACAGCCTTGACCCTCCGGAGGGCACCGAGGCCGAGTAGGGCCGACTCGGCCGACCTGAAGATGCCAGGGCGGGGTCGACCATGGAAGGTCGGGGTCGACTTGGAGATGCCGGGGCCGAGCGGAGCTGACCAGGGAAGGTCGGGGCCGACTCGGCCAACTTGGAGATGCCGGGGCCGAGCGGGGCCGATCAGGGAAGGTCAGGGCCGACTCGGCCGACTTGAAGATGCCGGGGCCGAGCGGGGTCGACCAGGGAAGGTCGGGGCCGACTCGGCCGACTTGGAGATGCCTGGGCCGAGCAGGACCGATCAGGGAAGGTCGGGGCCGACTCGGCCGACTTGAAGATGCCGGGGCCGAGCGGGGCCGACCAGGGAAGGTCGGGGCCGACTGGAGATGCCGGGGTCGTGCGGGGTTGACCAGGAAAGGTCGGGGCTGACTCGGCCGACTTGGAGATGCCGGGGCCGAGCGGGGCGATTAGGAAGGTCGGGGTCGACTTGGCCAGCTTAAGATTTTGATTTTACCATAATTACCTCGTGGCTACGTCAGCCACATCAATCTCTACTCGACCGTATTATTTTTCCTCACAAAGTGGATTGCACCTCAGATGCTTGCATGTCGCCGGGAGAACCTTAAAGTGGGCCAACCAACCTGTCCACGATTCAAAGAAAGAAGAACGACCCAAGATTGAGAGTGCTAACCTCAGGATCTTGCACAATTACGCCCGTTTTAAAAATCAAATGACATTCCCATCCATTACATGGTTGCTGTTATAGTTAATAATAAGATAAATATAAAATGCAAATTTATATCATTTTTATGTTATTTTTTAAATTAAAAATAATAAGATAAATAAAATACATATATCAGATTAATTAATTGTTTTGAAATTTAAAAATAATTAATTTGAAATTATAGATTAAGAAATAAATGAAATATTTTTTTAAAAAATTGTTTTTCAACACACACACATACATATATATATATATATATATAAATGAAATAAAATACTTCGTTTTGAGCTTCAAATCTAAAACCCACACGCCTCTTTATTCGATTCCCCCCATTCGCTGCCTCCAGGCGCCATGAAATCACAACCCCATCGGCACTCTTTGATATTTCTGTCCTTTCGAGTGGCATGACACTCAGAGACCTCAGATCTCTGAATCACCTCGCCCACACCATAAACTGGCACCAGAACCACGTTAGAGCCTCGGGGGAGGACTCCGTGGATTTGAGCTCAAAAACTTGCAGCACATGCTGGCGGAAAGCAAGATGGTGGTGGAAGGAGTAGAAGAGAATCTTCTAATCCCATATCACAAAATGCATCCAAAGATCCAATCTTTTCCGTTTAGGACAACTCAAATGGCTAAAAGACTAAAAATCCACCGCATAGAAAGAACGCCTGAGCAATTTTGATTTATCGTAATCATATCATCTCATTATTTCCTTATCCATCCTCTTCTTCATCTTCTAATTGTTTGGAGAGGAGTCTTCAAACTTCTGATTTTTATCTTTATTTTTTGTCGAACACATTTTGATGAGCTCTAGGTGGTCGAACTTAGTAAGTCAACCTACCAAGTAAATTTTTATTTATTATTATTTTAAATTAATTTTTAAAAAAATAAATAAATAGATTAGATATACTTATCTTTTTTAAGATTTGTTGTCAATATGACCCATCATGTTAATTCGTTCCATGACAAATCGCATCGTCTTTCATCTTTAGTCTTTTGATACTCCACTTATTATTGTACTTAGATGAAATTTTCATCATCATTCTTTTGACATTATATCCTTCCTTTGGCATCGTACTAGTTCTTAAGGTAGACTAATATCTGTGTGTTGGGTTTCAATCGGCTTTGATGTGACTGATAAAGCCATGTCTGAGTCGACTGCTGAGATCGACCAATGAAGCCATGACATGGCAGATGATAGAAGTCACTCGGCGGGCTAATGTGCCCACATCTGGTGAGCAGCAACCACTGACTCGTCGAATCCACCCTTGCCAGCTTTCGGGATCGGCCTCGGCCTCCAGAGTCGACCTCAATGGGATCCCCAGTAAGGACAGCTTGTACGGCCCACCAACCTTTCTGCATCCACTATGTCTGACAAGACCTAGCCCATCAATCTCTCTGCGGCCACCATGTCTAATGAGACATGGCCCATCGACCTCTACGTGGCCACCACATCTGACAAACCTTTGTAGCCACCATGCCTGACAAGACCAGGCCCACTAACCGACGCACCTAACAAGACCAGGCCCACCAACCGATGCACTTGACAAGACCAGGCTCAACAATCAGCTGTAGCCACACATGCCGGATGGGACATGGCTAGCTAGCCCTAACATGCTACGAGGGAGGCATACTCAACTGCTACGCCCCTCGCTGCTCATCTCCTGCCAGGTGGCTACACCCTGAGACTCATAATTATCCATAAAATGAGTAAGAGGGACCCTCGACCAGGTATGCACACTTGGATGCTCACACAGAATCTCTCTCTTAGAGCTCTCAAACTCTCTCAAGTTACTGCTGTTACCCAAACCATTTACTTGAGCGTTGGAGGATCCCCATCGGAATCACCAACCCTCGGGACTTCTTGCAGGATCTCGATTGAGGAGGAGCCATCTAAAGGTCCTAAACTCCATAAAAAGGCGATCAGATGCTTGCAGGCGATCAAGAAGGATGATTTGACATCAACATTGGCACACCAGGTAGGGGGCGAAGTAAGGAGAAAGAAAGGTCTAGGACACTAAGCTACAAGTCCCCACTTTCCCTAACACAACAATAGTGGTGATGCATGCCCAGGAAGCCTCCACTAGCATGTGGGAGGGATTCCTTAGTGGGCTGAGCAGCAGGAGGTCACCCTCCCTGCTCCGCCTTCACCACCACCTCAGACCGCTCAGCCTGACCAGCTTGTCACCCTCACCCAGCAAGTCCAAGTGCCGGTGGCAGCGGCCCACGAGCTACAAGAGTAGCACTCCGTGGCCACACAGCAACAACCCAGGCCTCAATTGCCACATGCATAGTTGCTCAAGCTAGCTAGCAAGCACCCATGGTAGATCTCTCCAACGAGAGACTAACCGCCATCATGATTCACCTATGCATCACCACCGTGGAGCCCCAAAAGGCAATGATCCTTTGCCCACCGTTCGAGCAGCCCCTCTCCTAAGCGGTGGCATGGAAAGGAGCCCGAACGGAGGCACCATCACCGGCATTACTCCTTCCCCTCATCTTCTGAGTCATCATAGGAGGGGTCCACTAGCGATTGTATTAACCATCAGACGAAGAGGCGTCATGCCAGAGCATAGTTCTTATGAGATTTCTGGTCGTCCGAGTGCCGCTGGCCTATAACGCCATACTCGGGGCGGCCTAGCCTGAACTTTCTCGATACAGTTATCTCTACCAAGCGCCTTCTCATCAAGTTCCCTACCAGTAATGGGACCGACGAGATGCATGGAGAGCAAAGCCCGATGCAACTAACCTTCCCACTGGGAGACGACCCGACGAAGATGATCCAGGTTGGTGGACTTCTTTCCGCAGAAGCAAGAGACTAGCTTCTCACCTTCCTGCTAGCCAACTCGGATGTCTTCGCTTGGTTAGCATCAGACATGCCCGGTATACCTTCGGAGGTAATTACCCACAAGCTCAATGTCGACCTAAAATACTGGCCAATCCGATAAAAGAAGAGAAGTTTTGCCCTCGAGCGGTAGAGGGCTATCTATACGGAAGTTAATAAACTACTTGCTACCAGCCACATTCAGAATGCAACTACCCGAACTGGCTGGCCAATGCAGTAATGGTCCGCAAGACAAACAAAAGCTGGAGGATCTGTATCGACTTCATCGATCTCAATAAAACATGCCCTAAAGATAGCTTTTCATTGCCTAGAATAGACTAGCTGGTTGATACCATATTCGGCCATGAGCTCCTCAGCTTCATGGATGCCTTCTCATAATACAATCAGATAAGGATAGACCCAAAGGATGAGGAGAATACCTTCTTCATAACTGAAAAAGGCTCCTATTGTTATAAGGTAATGTCCTTTGGGTTGAAAAATGCAGGGGCTACCTACCAAAGATTGATGAATAAAGTCTTTAAAGATCAGATCGAACAAATATGAAGGTATACATGGATGACATGTTGACAAAAGCACCTGCATCACTAACCATATAGCCGACCTGGAAGAGACTTTTAATAATCTTCGTCACTACCGGATGAAGCTGAATCATCGCAAGTGTGCCTTTGGAGTCACTGCAGGAAAGTTCTTGGGGTTTTTAGTAACCTAGCGAGGGATCGAGGCGAACCCAAAAAAAATTCAAGCCATTATTGACATGAGGCAGCCAACCAATAAGAAGGAGGTGCAACGACTCAGTAGGAGGATAGCCGCTCTAAGCCGCTTTCTATCGAGGTCAGCCAAAAGGTACCTGCCCTTCTTCAAAGCCCTACGCAAGATGAATGGCTTTGAGTAGACAAAGAATGTCAGAAGGCCTTTGAGGAGTTGAAGAAGTTCCTATCTATCCCACTGTTATTGTCCAAGCCAAGGGAGGGAGAGAAGCTCTTCCTCTATCTTGCCGCCTCTTCAGAGGCGATCAGCTCTGTCCTCATCCGTATCGACCCTGATGAGACGTAGAAGCCGGTCTATTACACCAGCAAAGTATTTCATGATGCAAAGATCAGGTACTCCAAAATCAAAAATATTATTTTTGTGTTAATAGTCTTCGCTCAGCATCTCAGGTCACACTTCCAAGCTCACCCGATCATGGTGCTCATAGACCAACCTCTCAAAGCCATTCTGGCCCGCCCTAACACCTCCAGTTGACTGGCCAAATGAGCAGTCAAGCTAGGAAAGTTTGACATCTCATTCTGGCTAAGGTCAGCCATGAAGAACCAAGTCCTGGCAGACTTCTTAGTCAAATGTACCTAGACCAAGGAGCAACTAGAAGAACCCCCTCTGATGCACCCAGACGCTGAATCTAAAGAAGTAGCAGAGACCTAGATCCTCCATGTAGACAACATCTCAAACTCCAAGGAAAGTGGAGCATGCCTCATTCTTCAAGCCTGGAGGGGATGGTGGTGGCGTATGCTCTTCGATTCCTCTTTGAGGCCACATAATCAAGCCGAGTATGAAGCCATATTGGCTAGAATAAAGCTCGCACAGAAGCTCAGAGTAAAGCGCCTCAGAGCCTTCACCAACTCACAGCTCATCTTCGGATAGATCACTGGAGAATATGAAGCCTGAGACCCCATTATGTCTCAATATCTGAATAAGGTATGATCACAAACCTCCTTACTAACCTATTTTAGTATCAGCTATATCCCTAGAGGCGAGAATACCAGAGCCGATGCCCTATCCCGGCTGGCTACCTCAGTGGACAATGACCTGGGGAGATCCTACATCGAGCATCTAGAAGCCCCAAGCATCAACGCCATAGAAGAGGTTCTACTAGTCACACAGAAGCCAACATGGATGGATGCCTACATATGCTACCTCACTGACAGTACTCTTTTCATCGATCACATGGAGGCCAGATTGCTCAAATGGAGAGCCTCCAAGTTTGTGGTGCTAGACAGACAACTGTATGGGAGATCTTTCTCCTACCCTCTCCTCAAATGCATTGGCCCTACAGACGCCGATTATGTCCTTTAAGAAATTCATGAAAGCATCTGCAAAAACCACCTGGAGGGCAGATCGCTGACATATAAGACTCTGTGCTAGGGATATTACTGGTTCACCATGCGGGAAGATGCTGCTGAGCTAATTTGGAAGTGCAATAGTTGCCAACGATATGCCCACAACTAACGACAGCTTGCTTCCAAGCTAAATCCACTCTCAGTCCCTTGGCCCTTCGCCCAATAAGGAATGGATATCCTTGGACCATTCCCCCAATCTTTGGGCCAATGGAGGTTTCTACTCGTCGCCATCGACTACTTCCCCAAATGGATCGAAGTTGAGGTGCTGGCATGGATTATTAAGAGTAAGGTGAAGTCTTTCTTTGGAAGTCCATTATCTGCCACTTTGGACTACCCCACACCATCATCACCGATAATGGCCAGCAATTCGATAATGTCACCTTCAAGGAATTATGTGTCGAGCTGAACATCTTTCATCGGTTCACTTCTGTTAGCCACTCAAAGACTAATGGAGAAGCTGAAGTCATGAATCAAACCATCCTTCAGGAACTCAGGACCCAGTTGGATGAGCTTCTGAGCGTGCTATGGGCATATCATATGACTCCAAGAACTCCAACTGGGGAGACTCCCTTCAGCTTTGTCTTCAGATCAGAAATAGTCATTCCCGTGGAGATTGGCCTCCCAAGCCCGCGAGTGAAGTCATACAATGAAGAAGACAATGCTGCACAACTAAAGACCAATCTTGACTTCATTGATGAGGCATGCGACCGGGTGCGGCTTAAAATGGTGGTGTTTTATCAGTGAGCAATGAGATACTACAACGCCCATGTCCATCCAAAGACATTCCGCCCTGGAGACCTAGTCCTCAAGTGAGCGAAAGTCTCCAAGCCAATGGAGGGGTCAAGCTATCTCCAAAATGGAAGTCATTAAAATGCTTCATCAAGGAGCATATCGGATCGAGGGGCTCGATGGAAAGCCAATCCCTTGCACCTGGAATGCGGACAACCTTCACTGATATTATCAATGATGTATGCATTCGACTAATGAGAAAAAAGGAGCTTCAAATACTCTCTTTTCATCCAACTCGCTTCACAAGCTAAAGATCAACTTCTCAACAACCCTCATGTCGACGCAAGAAACCCCTTAGTTAGCTCCAAAAAGGTTCTCAAGTCAGCCTCAGCGGCCCTCGAGTCAACCCTCGGGCCGACGCAAAAACCCTCGAGTCGGTCTTAGTGGCCCTTGAGTCAATTTTCGGACCAGCACAAAAAACCCTCGGGTCGGTTCCAAAAAGGCTCTTGAGTCGACCTCAGCGGCCCTCGAGTCAACCCTCGGGCCGATGCAAGAAACCCTCAAGTTGGTTCCAAAAAGGCTCTCGAGTCGGCCTCAGTGGCCCTCGAGTCAACCCTCGGGCTGGCGCAAGAAACCCCTGAGTCAGTTCAAAAAAGACTCTCAAGTCGACCTCAGCGACCTTCGAGTCAACCCTCGGGCTGATGTAAGAAACCTCCAAGTCAGTTCCAAAAAGGCTCTCGAATCGACCTCAGTAGTCCTTGAATCAACCCTCGGGCTAGCGCAAGAAACCTCCGAGTCAGTTCCAAAAAGGCTCTCGAGTCGGCCTTAGCGGCCCTCAAGTCAACCCTCGGATCGGCGCAAGAAACCCCCAAGTCGGTTTCAAAAAAGCTCTCGAGTCGGCCTCAATGGCCCTTGAGTCAACCCTCAGGCCGGTGTAAGAAACCCTCGAGTCGGTTCCAAAAAGGCTCTCGAGTCGCCTCAGTGGCCCTCGAGTCAACCCTCAGGTTGATGCAAAGAAACCCCGAGTTGGTTCCAAGAAGGCTCTCGAGTTGGCCTCAATAGCCCTTGAGTCAACCCTCTAGCCGGCATGAAAAAACCCTCCGAGTCTGTTCCAAAAAGACTCTCGAGTTGGTCTCAGCGGCCCTCGAGTTGATTCTCAAGCAAGCCCAAGCAACCCCCAAGTTGGCATCAATAGTCACAAGCCTACCTCAGTGGCTCCCAAGTTGGCCTCAACAGCCACCCAAGCAGCATCCCTATGGTCGCCGGTTGAGATCACGATAGCCAAGTGAGTAAAGCCTAAGCTAAATTTACTTGTCTATTGCAGGTTGTTGAATACACTCAACGGGCCAAGGGAACTTAGTTCACCCTCATCGATCAGGAGGTAGGTGGCTCAACCCTCATCGATCAGGAGGAAGGTGCCCTCGCCCCCTACCTCGCCTGATTTCCTCTGAAGGGCCAAAGAACTTGGCCATCATCAGTATCCATGCGAGTCTCGATCTGTGCTGTCGGCTCCGAGGACAACATGGGGAGTAATGCGCGCCTCAACGAAGTTAAAGGCTGAGGCCAACATGCGAACACAAGACACAAAATACAAAGAGAAGCAGAGACAACATAAGAGTTAAGTACTCTATACTTAGAAGAAAAATTGAGTTATCATTGATTCTCGGGAGAGTTACAAAATGCCGACTCAAGTCGGACTACAAAATGTGCTAGACAAAAACTAAAATAAAAACCGGGAGGGCCCTATGGTCGGCCTGCCTCCTTTTCTTAACGGCCGCCCTAAAATAACTACCAAGGTCCTTCATTCCTACGCATGACAGAGAATCAAAAAAAAAAAAAAGAAAACAAAAAAAAAAAAAAAATTGTGCTCACCAGGAGCGGCACTATACCGGCCTCTCGAAGGTTCTCCTTCGATAGAAGCTCCCGATAGGGAGGGATCCGGGAGGATAGTAGCCAATTATAGACTTTTTGGTCACTCTGTTCTAACATCGAGTTCTTATTTGGGTCTAAATTTGGGCTCCCCCAACTCATTCTCACTCCCTTAATATGTGCAAAGAAAAAACAGGATTTTGATCCCTTAATAGAGGAGTGGAGGTCAAGTTTTATAACTCGATGTTGTCTGGGGGTGAAGATCCACCACCCGGTATTAGAGTCGTGATGAAGGGTGTACAGGGCCCGAAACAGGGAGACTTGGGCCACTAGACCATGGAAGCTACACGGGACTATGAAAGCACAGATGGTCCAAAAGAAATTCGAAGTTAGCTGTGCCGAAATTAGATAGTATCTTTTGAGGAGGCGGGTGATGAATGGATGAAAGGGAAGCCAAAGGCCCGCCTTGAAGAATTCCTCGTACAGGGCAACTCCCCCTGCTCAATCAGTGGTTAACCTATCTTCGGACTTAGGGACGGACAACCAGATATCCCTAGGAATCCTATAGGTGGCCCTAAGGGTCTCTATGTCTTCAGAGGTCATGGAGGAGGTGACCCCCTCTAGACCAGCCGAATTGGGAATGGCAGTCAGAGAGGTTGCCCAACGAACTTTAGGTGAAGGACATGCCACAGTGGTGGTCAGGCTACAGCCCCGGGCGCTCACGGATTGAGACTTCGCCAATCTCTCGACGCTACACCAAGGGAACCTCGTCCTCAGAGGAGGACGAGAAGAAGACAAACTCTTGGGTTCTAGAAGCATAAAGAAACCAGGTGAAGAGGATGGAAGACCTTTTATACTCAGCCTTTGAATTGTCCCGCCCGATTTCCTAGCCACATGGACACCCACGGATTGGAGGCAACATCCCAACCATCGCCCGATCTCTGTCACTCGAGATGAAATGCTCTAGCAGTGCACGGAGGGGCACGATTTGCGACTAATGATGAGACACTGATGACGCCATCCCAATAATGACGACCACTTTTCCTTAATTTTGAGAGAAGTCTCCTCGATCCTACAATGATGACTTATGGGATGATAGCGGTACAATGCCCCACACCTCCTTAAATATGAAAGGACCTTACCTCGAGGGGCATGTGCTCACCTTCGAAGTTAATGGCGCACGAAGCTCAATGGCTGTAAAGGCTCTATGCTCCTTTCACTTGGCGGGTGCAAGACACATGACCGCACAAGCTCAGGAGTGGGGGGCATTTGATGTGGCTGATAAAACCATGTCTAAATCGACTACTGAGATCATCCAATAAAGCCATGACACAGACAACAAAAGTCACCCGGCAGGGCTGACGTGCCCATGTTCGGTGAGCGGCGACCACTGACCCATCGAATCCACCTTTATCGGCCTTCCAGAGTCGGCCTCGGCATCCGAAGTTGGCCTCGATAGGATCCCCAGCAAGGACAGCATGTATGGCCCACCAATCTCTCTGCGACCATCACGTATGATAAGACCTGGCCTACCAACCTCTCTCCAACCACCATGTCATGTCTCTCCAACCACCTGATAAGACCTGGCCCATCGACCTCTCTGTGGCCAACACGTCTAACAAGATATGGTCCATCAACCTCTTTGCGGCCATCATGCCTGACAAGATCAGGCCCACCAACCGATGCACCTAACAAGACTAGGCCCGCCAATCACGCGCCTGACAAGACCAGGCCCATCAATCGATGTACCTGACAAGACAGGCTTAACAACCAGATATAGCCGCCCACACGGATAGGATGTGGCCGGCTAGCCCTGACAAGCCATGAGGGAGGTACACTCCATTGCTACGCCCCTCGCCACTCATCTTCTACTAGGTGGCTACACCCCGAGACTCATAATTATCCATAAAATGGGTAAAAGGGACCCTCGATCAGGTATGCACACTTGGATGCTCACACAGAGTCTCTCTCTTAGAACTCTCGAACTCTCTCAAGTTCACTGTTGTAACCCAAACCACTTACTTGAGCATCGAAGGGTCTCCACCGGAATTACCAACCCCTGGGACTTCTTGCAGGATCCCGATTGAGAAGGAGCCACATGAAGGTTTTGGACTCCCGAATGGTCGAATGCTTGCAGGCAATCAAGAGGGGTGATTTGGCATCAACAAGCTCCTTTGTTGAGCACCCATCCTCTTGCACTGATAGTAGACTTTGTTTTTGCTGTAAACATTAGTGGGGTTAGTAAATCACAAGACATAACGAGATATGATGGAGAGCATATGATAATTATTTTCTTGCGCTCTCTGAAAGGATAAAATATCAAAATTATCTATTTTTTTGGGTTAAAAAGTTTATGATATTATTAGTCAAATAAATATTTAATTTAGTAGGTGGAAACGATAAAGTTATGGTTCGTTATTTTTTGACAACAAAGACCAATCACCTATAACATCTAGGGTCAATCCTAAATTAGAGAATATTTTATCTTTATTATATTTTTAATCATACAATATAAATATTTTATTAAATAATTTTTAATTTCTTCTTTAAATCTATTTATACTAACTTCATAATTCATGTTTTTAAAAATTACTTTTAATATTATATATGAACCCTTTAATTTAACTCTAGAATCCATTACTGAAGTTAAATAATAAAAATATAATTTTTTTTCTCAATATTTATTAAATTTTATTTTCATTAATAACATTACACTTTTAAAATTTTCATTACTTTATATTCTAAAAAATAATTGGTAATTATATATTTGTTGCAAAATAATTAAGAAGGATAGGATAATAAGTACTAGATAAAATATTAATAGTTTCATAAAAATATATAAAAATTGCATAATAACACCAAAATTATGCCAATGATATTATAATAAAGGTTCTCTTAAGAAATGACTATAATAAAACATAGTAATAATATTTTTATATTCAAAACATGATTGTAGTATTAAATATGTTGAATTTTATCTATATATTGCATCTAATAAAAGTTATTTAAATTTTAATCCATGGCCATTACATAAAATTTAAATTATTATTTCCTATCTCCTGATGATTGTATATATTTAATGGCATCCCTAATTTTACCTATATATAATTCAATAACTTTTAGACCATTTTATATAATTAAATTTATAATATGATATATACATCGAATATGAAATAATTTTTATATAAGATGATATGCAAATGTGGTTTGAGTAATTCGGCAATTACATTATTATTAGATGCATTATCTAAACTAAAATTCTTTTTTGTATTACTCAGTTGCAATCAATAAATGTGTGATAATATAAGGTAATTCAACTATACCTATTTAAATATCAGAGTGCTATTTTACAATCAAAATTTTGAAATACCAAATTATATTTTCTTTACAATCATAAAATTATTTAAAATAATCAAATTTAGTAGTATTATGAATATTTTTTATATGCAAGATTTAAATATTTTTCATATAACTTTCAAATTTTGAACTTTCGATAAATGTAAAGACATTTCATTGCTTACAATAAATTTTGATAATTCTTTTCTATTTAATTTTTAAGCATAAGAAAATATTTCCAACTCACCTCCTTAACTAATTTTAGTCTAAAAAAGTGGGTGGTCTCAACCGTTGCACTCTTATGTTTCTTTCAATGCTAGGGCAAGTAACCGGTTATTTTGCAAACTTTATAAATCACATGAAGTCCCTTTTCAACGATATCTTCAATGTCGAAGCATAACCAGATTTCAGAAGTCCTGGGTCTACCTTTGGATCAGATGATCGTTGATGCAATACTAGTGGCAATAGTCAGCTCAAGGATATTGTGTTTAGTTTATAATTGGTATACCTTATATTCTACTGTGTCGATGTCAAGCTCAAATCCTTAGCCGCAAGGTTGGTGAAAGCTAGTAGCACCAGATATTGTCGATTATAGAGGATAAAGAGCAATAGTAAAGAAAGATTAGGACATCTAACTAAAAATAAAAAAAAAATTAAAACTACTTAGAAGAATTAAAAAGACTTGTAGGAAAATAAAAGAACTTAGGAGAGCTTTGAAGAGCTTAGGATAGCTTAAGAGAGTTTTGGAAAGGTTTTGAGAGTTTATAATTTGGTATAGGGTGAGAGAGAAGGTTGGAGCTTATTTATAGATGTTGGGGGACTTTCAAATGATCTAAATAATCTTGAAAACTAGTCCTTTATAGTTGTTGGAAATGACAAATAGATGTTCTTAACCAAAGTGACTAGAATGCCCTTGAAATTATCATTTTTTGGTAGTTATAAAGGGTATTTTAGGAATTGAATGAAATGCCCTCTAAAAGTAGCCGCTTTTAAGCCGTGGGGGAGGGCATTTTTGTTCTTTCCCTGGTTGGGCTAGAATGTTAGGTGCATGGCCCAGCATCGATGTCATTGCACGTGCCTACTCTAGTGTGCTTATGGGTCGATCCAATGTGTCGTGCCATGGGCCAACCTATTAGTGCTCCATGGGCCTAGCGATAGGCCATATGCCATTCCAATCCGTGGGCTACCGTGCTGGCACGACCCATGAGCTTAAGGAGCAGCCTAGGTGGGACGTGTGTAACATGATCTGTTTGACACATCATGAGGTGGGACGTGTGTACTGACATGGAGAGAGAGAGCAGAGAGAGGTACTTCTAAGAAATTCAGTCGTGGAAGATGATTCAAATGCCCTCATAGGAAAGGAAACAATTTGAATACCTCTATTATCCTTGCAGAAAAGAGAAAAATAAAAACAATCCTTCTTAAAAATCATTAAACACGAATGGACAAATGGAAGATAAGGTAAAGCTTCTTGAGATTTACTTTTCTATATATATAATATAATAATAATAAATTAAATTTTAAATATTATTTATAGATAAATTTTATAAATTGACATGTTTTTTTGATAAAATAATGTAAAATATAATTATTATTTGTTTCATAGTTTATCTTTATTTCTTGACTATTCCATAAGATTTGATTGCAGTAAAAATCTTTTAATGCAAGTAGTTCCATCTAATATGTAGAGTTAGAAGGACGATCAATTTTTAATCTAAAAGATAAATAAGAATATTTTTAAAAAAATGTAAAATTGAAAAGAAATGTATATTTTAGATTAATAGATAATATAGTTATTTTAAATATTACTTATTTTTGTGTAAATATTTAAAAATTAAAGATTAACTTTACTATTTCAGTTTTCAACTCAAACGAGTTATATTGAGTCAACATGATTGGATTTTGGATCGAGTCTGAGTCAGTGTAGGACCTAATTTTTTAAAAAAAAAATTAAATTCAAGCCCAACTCAAAGCCCTCGTTCATAATTAAAAAAAAAAAAAATTTGCATCAAACGCGGTGCGCGCGATCCGCACCGCTCTTCAAACGGAGCGCAGCGCTGGTCTACCCGTGTACGTTCGGGCGTGGCGAAAGTAACCGGAGGCACCACCACGGGCGAGACCTGCCTCCTCTTCCCCCTCCTCCATTCAAATGAGTCCACTTGTTGTTACGTACGAAAGGAACGTCGTCAAGCTGGACTTTTCCGAAAGCGCCGAGGAGGTGGAGGATATAAAAAATTAAAATAATCTCCCAGTGGCTAATTTTTATTACTGCCGACTCATGTTCACTCCAACCAGATTCATTGAACGAAAGCTAGCAAACCCCCTCCCAGTCCCCTCCATCTTACGCTACTCCGTCCTTTTCTGAGATGCCCTGCCCCCCCCGAGGCCGCCATCACTGCCTACGGCCGCCCACCGCTCGGGCATTTCGTCGAACAGCATGGCGTCATCGTCGTCGTGGTCGTGGTCTTTAGCCCGCTGCGGCGGCTGTGAGGAGGACCCGACCTCCCTGTGGACCCTGGAAAACATCCTTGAATGCCAGAAGGTGAGCGACTTCCTTATCGCCTTCGCTTACTTCTCAATACCACTCGAGCTCTTCTACTTCTTTACGTGCTCCGCTGTCTTTCCTTTCCGATGGCTCATCCTCCAATTTGGCGCCTTCATCGTCCTGTGTGGCCTCACTCACCTGGTCGCCGCCCTCACCTACGCGCCACACTCCTTCATCCTCCTCCTCGCCCTCGTTGTCCTCAAGCTCCTCACCGCCCTTGTCTCCCTCGCCACTGCCGTCACCCTCCTCCCCCTCATTCCCCAGCTCCTCCGCCTCTTCGTCCGCGACGGTCTCCTCCGCCAGAAGGCCCGCGAACTCGACCGCGATCTTGGCCGCATGCGCCGCCAGGAGGCCGCCGTCTGGCGCGTCCGCTTGCTTACCGCTGAGATCCGCCGCTCCCTCGACCGCCGCGCCATCCTAGACACCACCCTCGTCCAACTCGCCGACGCCCTCTCCCTCCTCGACTGCGCCATCTGGATGCCCACCTCCCCTCATTCCCTCTCCCTGACACACCACCTCAACCGTCGCCGTCTCGCCCACCACCAACAAACAGTCTCCATCCCCACCGCCGACCCCGACGTCGCCAAGATAATCTCAAGAAAGGACGTCTTGATACTCGACCCGAACTCCTATCTGGTCCGAGCCACCGAGTCAGATCCCGTTGGCCCGGTGGCCGCGATTCGGATGCCGCTGCTTCGTGTGTCCAAATTCAACAAGGGCATGGTGGAGCTCGTGGAGTCGTCGTTTGGCATCCTTGTTCTCGTGCTTCCCCCCGGTGGGGATAGGGCGTGGACGACCGACGAGGTCGACGTCGTGGAAGTGGTTGCCGAGCAGGTGGTCATCGCCCTCTCCCACGCCGCCGTCCTCGAAGAGTCCCTGCTGATGAGGGAAAAGCTCATGGAGCAGAACATGGCTCTCGATCGAGCCCGCCACGAAGCTCTGATGGCGAAAGAGGCCCGGAAGTCTCTTCAGAGCGTGCTGACTCAAGAGGTAGTCAGGCTCAACCGTTTGGTGGCGGCAGCTTTATCAGCGTTGCAGCTGGAGAAACTGAACACCGAGCAGCTTGCCATGGTGAAAGCGGGTCTTGTCCTGTCCTCCGTCATCGAGGAAGCCGCCGATGGTAGTAGATTCGAGGAGGCTAGAGTGGAGCTGAGATTTCGGCCGTTTGACATTCGGTCGATGATCCAGGAGGCTGTGAGCGTGTCGAGGCTTTTATGTGCTTGCCGAGGGGTATCCTTTGAGTTCCATGTCTCCGGTGGTATTCCTGGACTTGTGCTCGGGGATGAGAGGCGAATAGTTCAGGTCTTGTTATATATGATTGGGACTATCTTGAGCTCTGGTGATAAAGCGACCGTTTCCCTCCAGGTGCGTATAGAGGATGGTAATGGTGATGGAAGCTTAGATAGGAAATACGTTGCTGGGAAGGGCAAAGGGATCGTTGCGCTAAAGTTTGAAGCGCGCAGAACCGGTTTCAGGAAGGAAGATGATATTCCTGATTTGAATGAATCCAAATTTGATGGTGGTGACTGCCAGATTAGTTTTTCCTTCTGCAGGAAGCTGGCGGAGGTGAGTTTTTCTTTCTCTGGTGCTTGAATAATTGTCCAATGGTTGAGAATTGGCTGGCCTTTTTCCTCAAAAGGAGTAGAAAAAACAAAAGGAATGCGTTTGACTTGTTTTAATTTTACTATGGCATTGCTTGTGTACTTGGTTCATCCCTAAGGTAGTGTTTGATATGGGGATAAGGAAGGATATCCCCTAGATATCCCTTCTTATTCCCAAATGCTATAGCTAGAAGGGATAGGTCTAAAAAAATTTAACCAGAGGGGATAACATGGTTAACCATGGGTTATCCCCTGAACTTATTTCCTAGGAAACCCAGGAACAACTAAAGTTATCCCTTGATGGCAGACTTGTAATTTAAAAAAAATGCTTATTCCCTCCTCAGCTATCCCTTAGATAAATGCTATCCCGTACATTTATCCAGGGATAGCTTTTGGGCTATCAAACACTATCTAAATGTCTTGTGATTTTCCATTAGTGGTAGAATACACACTTGGTTCTGTTAAAGCTTTCTTAGCACACCGCACCCGGTATATGTATATATATATATATATATATATATATATATATATATATATATATATATATAAGAAGTGGTCTTTTCATCAGACTGGAGCAATTAAGAACCAAGTAATGCTGGTGTGATTGCAATACCAGTTCTACTTCTTGCATTGATATCTAGTTTGATGAATTTCTATCCATTTTTAAACCAGAGGCTTTGTACTTGTTCCTTCATTTTTTTGTTTTTTCTTCTTCCTTTCCTCTATGAATGCTTTTTTCATTTGAAAAAAAGAACTATTTGAATTGAAGTTCAATTTCTTTTCATCCAATATCCTGCCTTATTTTGTTATGATATTAGGATAGATATGTCCATTATTGTCAAGGCACACTTAAAACACAAGGCGCAAAGCACCAAAGGTTAAATGCTTCTTATATCTTAAGATGCTCCTAAGGTGGGTTAAGCGCTTCTTATACCTTAAATAAGGCGCCTTTATCATGGCGTACATAAGATGAAAAAAATATATTTTTAATCTGATTCAAAATGCAAGAAAGGTGTATCTTTCTTAATAAGCCATATTTGTAATTTTTTTTAAATCTATTATATTTATTAGATTATGTTGACTTGATAATGTACTGTCTTATGTTTAATTTTATTTTACTTTTTTTTTAAAAAAAACTAAAAATTAGATGATGAAGAGATGTAATATCAAAAATTATGCTGTCATAACAAAAAAGAAAAGAAAAAATAGAAATTACAAATTTCATCGGAGAAAGAGAAGGCTTTTTATTGAGCTAATAGACTAGATATATTATTATTATTATTATTATTATTATTATTATTTAACTTTTTATTACATATTATAATTCTTACTTATATAAATTATTTTTTTTTTAAAAAATATGTGCTTTTCTTTATTCAAGTGCACTTGTGCTTTACACCTTAAGCTCTAAAAGCTTTTTATACTTAGGTACACCTAGCACTTTTAATAACACTAAATATGGCGACAGTTTGAAATCAGCTTCACACTTGAATTATATACCTTAATTTCTCCAATGTTAAAATCTTATGGCATTCTAGATCTCAAATTGCTATAGACCCTTCATGTTTATATTTGATCTTTTCTTTAACATCAGAATTTCATCTAAGAAATAATACAATTAGTCTTAGGTATTTTGGAACCCCATCAGCACCTGAGAATTATCATTATCTCACAAAGAAAGTAGAACCACTGACAAAAAGAAGCTATGGCACAATAAATATGAGGATACAAGTTGTCAAGGACAAACAAATATACCTCCATAGGATAGTTACTGGCAGGGGTAAATAGACTACCCTTCACTTGTCAGGAATTTGGTCACCCAAATTACAGCTCTAGTAGGAAGAAACAACATTAATCTTATTATTCTACTTCAAGTGTTAAGCCTCATGCTACCTAATATATGCTCATCACTCTTCTGGAAAAGCCATATGGTGCAGACTTTGGTGCCTTCATGCACCTATACATTATGTACACCAACAGCTGAACCATGTGGTTGTCCTTGATACATGCACCATGCATGTCTCTGGCATTTATATTATGTTGTCATTATCGCTGGAACTTTGCATCAAGATTCAGAGTCTTAGCAATGCTTGTTCATAGTGTTCTAGCCCCAGGCTATTCCAGGAGATAAAAATACATCACCCTCGAAGTGATTCAGGTAGAGAATCATGCCACCAAGATGAAAGACTGGTCAAACGTGCACCGGCCTTGGACTCTTAAACTGTGGAGAACAGTTGTAACAAACAAAAGTGATTCATGAAGCAGTCTTTTTTTTCCCAATTTTCTTGATTGAAAAATTCAGAACCAGTAGGCTCTTGTACTCAAGGCTTGAGCGTGAAACAGAATACACCCTGCTTTCTGATAATTGATAAATTGGTGCCTTGGGTCTATTTTTTCCTATCTTGGAAAAAGTTCAGGATATCTGTCTTGCTTTAAATATGCTAAATTTACGCAAGAACAAATCAATGCAAACTACAGAGCATTAATGATATGTCATTGGGATGTAATGTAAGAGAGGTGTTTCTTATTGGAACTGATTGGAACTATGTGTTCTTTTATGTCAACAGTTTGTGTGCTTAGAAAACCATAAATTGTTGTGCCCAGCATAAGGTTAAGTTAGCAAAATTTTGGTAGCTGTCTTCGTTTTTCCAGTTCTTTCATCCTTTCCTCCAGATGTATGTGCTGATATTCTTCTAAAGCTTTAAACCTTTTCCTAGCCGAATTTCGAGTCCTTCTGCCACTAGATTCTGATCCAATATTGACCTTGATCCATTTGTGCAGCTCATGCACGGGATGATTTCAGTTTCCAACACATCAGCAAGTCTGGAGAAAAATATGAAATTGATAATCAGATTACAGCATCAGCCGTCAGGGGAAGGACTTGTTTGGCCAAGATATATGGATCTTGAGGCTACGAAGTGCCTATTCAGAGGAATGAGGATTCTTCTTGTGGACAGTGATTGTTATAATGTATATCTCACCAGAAAGCTTCTTGGAAAATTGGATGTCATTTATCCATAGTGTCTTCTAGGTACCACTGCATGGAGATGCTGTATTTAAAGGGAAACCAGTTCCACCTGCTGCTCATCGACGTGCAAATTTTTGAAGAAGATAGATATGAACTTTCTGCTTGCATCAAAAAAATATGCACAGAAAAATGGCCGCTGATTGTTGCACTTTCTCCTAATACTGAAAGGAATACGAGGGAGCAATGCCTTCAGGATGGAATGCATGGTGTGATACGTAAACCAGTCATACTGCATGAGATAGTAGATGAATTGCAGAGGATCACCCGATGAAAACAAGTTTCACTTCCTTTGTAATGACCCAGAAAACAAAGATGATTTGATAATGCTCTCTTGATTTGTACAGAATTCTGTCAATTAAGTGTTAGAAAATTTTTTGAAGCTTTGTGAGGCTGCTTGATGTTGGTCAAAGTTCCATAGTTTGGAAGGAGCTGGGAGATTCAATCAGTGATGATGAAGTGATTATAACTTTACAATCATTTGAATGATATCCATTTCTTTGAGAGGCTATTCTCATTTCCTTTGAATACTTTGCCAACAAAACTGAGTCTCTTTAAGAACTGTGCTTGTGTTCCCATCGCATTGACAGCTCATCTGATCCGCACTGTGGAGAACCAGTATGGATGTGAATGAAATTGCTTCTTCTTGTTTACAGTAGCAAACATGATTCCTTACAGTGATCATATGTCAAAAGGTAGTTATTGTGAAATCTATTCATTATTGTTTTAACCACTCTCCATTGTACTGCAGGGTCTCTTTCTCCCCAAAAACAGTAGGGCAGATTTTACCAAATGCAAGAAAGAAAGACTTGTAGAGAAGAGTTCCGAGAAGAAATAATGGTATGTATGATGCTTGCATTGACAGTGGAGACCAACTTGATTGCTTAACATGAAAGAAAATTAAGTACCATTTGAACTTTTTTTTTTTTGTTGTTGTTGCATCTGTTAATGATCAAGCTATCGTCGCGTAAGGAACGTCTCATTCATGTTTTGAAGGTGGTCATAAATGAATAGCGAGTGGTTAAAGACGCTGTTGGTTGCAGTTCATGCAAATTGTGACTGGTCCTGAAATTGTATGGATAGATCTGTTTAACTGTTCTGCTCTTGTGGTGTCCGTTGCTGATTGAATCAGAAAGGAGAAATTGACAGATGGTTGCTATCTCATTCAGAGACGAGGTTCATGTGACTGACTCCTGACAAAAGGTCCAATGAGTGTCCAGTGAATGGTTGTAATATAGTGTACTCTTCTCCCAAGTTAGAATACGAATCCAAAGCCTGTCATATATAGAACAGCTTGTTAATTGTGTTTTCATGGCCATATATTCCCAATCAATTTTAATTCATATACTATTGTGCCTTAAGCTGCTTGATTACCATGCATGTTTCGATGTAATAATGTATGCACGGAATTATTTCCTAAAAAGAAGAAGCATATAACTGGAAATTTGTTTGTTTATTGAGATGACAGCAGAAGCTTGTTGAGGATGTATTGAGGGGAGTGAATCTCCTATTCATCTCACCATTTGATTGAGTGGGGGCACATCTAATGGTCAGTACCCCATCTCATCATCTATTATTATATAAATAGCAGACTAGATCGATTCAAGTCAAAAGTTCTTTGGGTATCTTTAGAAGAAACGTATCTCCAACGACAGTCTAAAGCTTACAAATCCCTGCTTTAAATCCTACTCCAAAATATCAAGAAAAAAAATGTATCTACTATTTCAAACTATTTGTAATCAATCAATGACTCATTTGCTATTGTTCAAGAACCTGTTTCAGATTCTACATTGTGCAACCTGCACTCAATGGTTTGGACCTAATTACGATGTTTTTGCTAGTTATCTCAAAACGATTTTGAGATATGTACGGAAGTGAGATAAGGATCAAATCTCATATCTTAAAATTTTTTATTTGACATCTATACTTATATTAATTTAATAATAAAAAATAATAAGGAGATTAAAAAATTAATTTTTCATCGAATGTCTTGAATTCCGCCAATGTTACCTGAGAATAATCAAATTCTTTTGATCATCATGGATCTTTTCAAATGTTCTCCAAATAATGAACATAAATGAGTGGGCATTTCTGATTTGGATTGAGATTACACAGCTAAGTTTATTTATTCACTTTGTATTCTCAACTCATGAGACAAAATGAAGATGAAGAAGAAAACTCTCTGTGGATGATGACAATCATCCGCCTTTATTTTCTCTCACGAATCTTATATACTAGAGAATAATAACTACCACCCATTTTAATTAATTAATTAATTAATTAAAATGTTAAGATAACTTTCAACTCTTGAAGATTACTTTAACGTGGGTGATGCACGAGAGAGAAAATCATCCCATATCTCTATCCAACAACCCATTGTTGGTTTCTTTTGATATCTTTATCATGGGATGATATTGGAGAGAGAAAACTCTTCCATAATCTCATATATTTCTCCAATAATAAAATAACTTTCATATGGACACTCCTTGTGGAACATGCCTACGATATATTCCCTAGCACATCGTATAATTTTTAATTTAAAATAATTTTAAATTTATTTTTAAATAATTATATTATTTAAATAAAAATTAATTCAATTAATTTATGTGTGAAAATTAATTTAGAATTCTCAATTCCAAATTAATAACTCAACCCAATATATCATAAAGTTCACATAATTTAATGGAGTCGTCTAGAGGAACTATGGACATTATAATTTTAAGCTTCAATAATTTTGACATTCAATTAACACCTTAATTAAAATATCAAAATTATTAATTTCAAATTACTCCACTAAAAATTTGAAACTACACCCTCAAAATTATAAAATTAATTATATTCAAAAGATTTGAATTGTCCGTTGATATAGTCACTACATATAAATCAATCCTTCATAAACGGTTCATAATTAAAGCTAGACATTTTTTGTTTAACCTCTTTAATTATTTCTTTCTTCATAAGTACCATTGATTTTATAATGAATAATATATATATGATCTAATCATAAATTGAGCGCTCTTATTATTCAAGCCCGAATCAACACTTATGGAAACAGTCCATCTAACTTCTTTACAGGAATGGATTTCATCTTGTATATTAATATTTCTGGCATTTATGTTATTATATTTTTAATATACCAAGAATTTGACACTATGTTTATGTGTTATTATCTAAAATGTTAAAAAATATAATACAATAAATAGGAGTCTATTAATTACTCAAAATTAATATCGATTTATATATGACCATTATTGATTAATTTGAATGCTCTATTTTAACAATGGAATTTATTAGAGATTCATAATTAATCATATTCTAGTCCTATATAATCAAATTATATAAAGCGCTTTCATTCCGATAATCTTATTATTAACAATTCGGATAAGATCGTTTCATTTAGAATGTAATGAACCGTACTAGTAATTTTAAATTAAAGATCCCAACTTTAATTTATAATTATGGACAAATTTAGATTATTTTACTTTAAATATTATCCTATGTATATAATACTTATATACAATATTTAAAGTCACATTTAAATAATCCAGAGATTTTTAATATTTATAAAGCATCAAAACATGCATGCAAAAATAATATTAAAAAATTTCTTAAATTAATCAGTAAAATAATAAATCTTATTTGTTTATAGGCACATATTCCAACAATCTTTCACTTGTCCTAAAGCAAATGAGACATGTCTCTAAGTCCCATCCCTTCATGATGTAGCTCAAAATCCTGAGCTGGTAATGTCTTAGTGAATGAATCAGTTATATTGTTCGCAGATGCGATTTTCTTAACTGAAACGTCTCTTCTATTGACAATCTCTCTCACAAGATAAAAATTTCTCTCTATATGCTTTCCTTTACGGTAGTTTCTGGGTTTCTTGGCATTCGCTACTGCTCTACTGTTATCAGTGTAGAGTCTAATTGGTTCATGCATATCTAGAACAATTTCTAAATCTGTTAGACTTCTGAGAGTCTCTATCTGATTGAAAATTAGAATTTGTATATCCAACAGGAATCAAATCCCTATCGAAATATATCAGCATATAGTTTCTTATCCTTCTCAGATATTTGAGAATATGCTTGTCTACAACCTAGTGATCCAATCCTAGGTTTGACTAGTATCGGCTAACCACTCCTACTGCAAAGCATATGTCGGGTCTTGTACATAACATTGCATACATCAGACTGCCAACTACCGAAGCATAGGGAATCTGTCTCATATCTTCCTCCTCTTGCACTGTTTTAGGACACTGCTCTTTAGAAAGATAAACTCCATATCGAGTAGGTAAATTACTTTTCTTGGAGTTTTGCATTGCAAATCTGACAAGCACCTTATCAATATACGATGCCTAAGATAATGCCAAAAGCCTATTCTTGCGATCCCGCATAATTTGGATGCCAAGAATGTAGCTTGCTTCTCCCAAATCCTTCATTTGGAATTGACTGGCTAACCAGTTCTTTACTTTGGATAGAGATCCTACATCATTCCTAATGAGTAAAATGCCATCCATATAAAGAACTAAGAAGACTACTTTATTCCCTTTCATTTGCTTATAGACACAAGGTTCACCTAAATTTTGTTCAAAATCATAAGATTTTATTAAATCTGATGTTTCAAAATCTAGAAGCTTGCTTAAGCCCATAAATGGACCTTTGCAATTTGTAGACTTTCTGCTCTTTGCCTTTAACCACAAAACCCTATGCTTGGACCATATGAATAGTCTCTTCAAGATAGCCATTCAAAAATGTCGTCTTGACATCCATTTACCATATCTTATAATCATAATGAGCAGCAATGGATAAGAGAATCCGAATGGATTTTAGCATAGCTACTGGTAAAAAAGTATCCTCATAGTCTACTCCTTTCTTTTGGGTAAAACCCTTTGCCACTAACCTAGCCTTGAAAGTCTCTATTTTTCTATCGGCTCCTCTTTTTCTCTTATAGATCCATTTGCATCCAATAGGCTTAACGTCTTATGGTAGATCTACAAGTTTCCAGACTTAATTGGAGTACATTAACTCCATTTCGAGTTTCATAGCTTCCTGCCATTTCTCTTGATCAACATCCTCCATTATCATCTTGTATGTCAATGGATCATCATCACTGCCATCGGTGAATGCAACTTGTGCTTCTTCATCTTGACGATAGTGAATGGGCAATGTTATTTCCCTTCCACTGCATCGTGGTAGCAGTTGTGTTTGATTTTATGTAGTGGTCTCAACTTTTTGTCGTTCAACAACTTTAGTTGGTGTGGGGCTGATCTCATCAGCCAGCAACTCTTCCAGAACTACTTTACTTCTGGGTTTGAATTATGTCATATAATTGTACTCAGAAATATAGTATTTGTCGATACAAATACTTTGTTGTCTTGAGCACTATAAAATAGACCTTCTCTTGTTCCCTTAGGGTACCCTACAAACATGCATACTTCTGAACGAGGTTCCAGCTTCCTAGTCTTTCCCTTCAGCACATGGGCTGGACACCCCCATATGCGGATGTGTCTCAAACTAGGTTTGCGACTGTTCCATAACTCTAAGAGAGTCTTAGGGATTGACTTAGATGGAACTAAGTTTATAATGTATATAGTTGTTTGTAGTGCATATTCCCAAAATAAGGTAGGCTAAGAAGAATAGCTCGACATTGATCTTATCATATCAAGCAAAGTATGATTCCTTCTTTTAGCTACACCATTTTGTTGTGGTGTCGTAGGTGCCATGAGCTGTGATAATATTCTATTCTCAATCAAGTGGTCCTTGAATTCATAATCTAGATGCTCTCCTCTTCGATCAAATCGAAGAGTTTTGATTGATTTACTAAGCTATTTTTCTACTTCAGCACAGAATTCTTTGAACTTTTCAAAGACCTCGGATTTTCTTTGCATCACGTATGCATATCCATATCTTGAATAATCATCAATGAATATGACGAAATATTCATAGCCCCCTCTAGCTTTGACATTCAAAGGCCCACATACATCAATATGTATGATCTCTAAAGGTGCTTTTGCTCTTTCACTTTTGCTGAAAAATGTCTTTTGTTTATTTTTTCTTCTAGATAGGATTCACAGACTAGTAGAATGCCAACTCTTAGCTCACTTAAAGGACCATCCTTCACTAGTCTTTCTATTCTGTTTATTAATGTAACCGAGCCTCAAATGCCACAAATACGTGTCATTATTGTTATTCGCAACTTTTCTTCTTTTAGGGATTGGTTCAGCCACTTTAAACATTTCGATTTGAAGTAAGTTGTTGAAAATTGGTTTAACAAAATATAGACCATTTTCAACATAACCAGAATAAATATTTATTCTATTCTTATAAATTGAAACAGAGTCAATACTAAAAGAAATAGAAATAAATTGTTCATGCAACTTTGAAACCAAAATCAAATTTCATTTGAAATCCAAATATAATAGACATTATTCAAAATAAATATTTATTATTAGCAAAGAACAGTCGCACTGTCGCTACTGCTGTCGCTAACACCTTTTCTTCACTACAAACTCTCATCATAAAATCTCCCACTTGAAGATCCTGAGCAGACTCAAGCATATGCAAAGAAACACAAATATGGTTAGATGCTCCTGAATCAATCCCAGCTTGAGAAATCATTCTCATCTAAGCATATTTCCACGACTAGTAAATCTAATTTACCTTGTTTCTTTTTTTGATTCAGCTCATCAAGGTACTTTTTATAGTTCCTTTCCAATGGTCGTCTTGATGATAAAATACTTTCTTTTAGGTTTAGGCTGAGCAACCTTTCTCTTCTTCTTCTTCTGGATCTTCTTCTTGTTGTTCTTTTGCTTCCCCACATTCTTCTTCTTATTTTTCTTTGAAAAAGAAAGCTTCTCCTCAGCTGTATTGGCTTCAGTAACATTTTCCTTGCCACCCTTATCATCTATAAGGATCTCATAAATTTGTAGCTCATTCAGGAATTTAGTCAGATTACACTTCTTATGATTCATAATGTAATTAGTCTTGAATTGAAGAAAAGCGACAGATAGTCTCTCCAAGATCATGCCAATCTGAGTTTTTCATCAATTTTAGCTCCATTGATTTCAGCCTCATTGAAATGATTGACCATTTTGAGGACGTGTCACGAACAGAAGAATCATTCTTCATTTTGTCATTCATAACGGCTTTTACAGCTTTGTGGCGAGCCTGATCAGATGGGCATCCAAACATCTACTGCAGAGATTCTATAATATCTCTTACAGTTTCAAGGGCCTCGTGCTTAGTTCTAAGTACCTCATTCATTATTGCTAAAAGTAGCAGCGGGCCTCATTGTTTGCAACAACCCAGCGGTTGTATTCTTCAGTAACAGCTTTGGAGGCATTGGTCAGAGGCATTGGAGGACAATCCTCCTTAAGGACATAGTGGTAGTTTTCATTAATGAGGATATTCTTGTTATTTTTTCACTTAATAAAATTTTCATCAGTTAAAACTTGAGAGGCGAGAAGTGAGAAAACCAGGTTTGAAATATTTGCTAAAAATAAGAAATATTTTTAATAAATAATTGTATAAATATCATCTCACAGTTTAAGAAAAGTAAATATGATGCATGAATGCATATGTTAAAATACATAAAAACATGTTTATTTTAAAGGTCTAAAAAATTTTAATCTCTACAACTAAGTGTCGTCCTAGGGTAGGTCAAATAGTTGCTAATTAAATAGGACTTTCTCAATTAATAAGTATTCCCAAAATATCTCATATTTTAAATACTCATTAATTTTCTTAAATTTTGGTCAAGAAAATAATTAACTAATTTAATTATTTCTTCATGAGTGCGACCCATTGTATCAAATTTTTAAGACTTAACTTAGAAATTGCCACCGTAGGGTAGGTCAATTCTATAATACATCTTAAAAATCCTATCTCATGGAAAACAACCTTGTTATTGCCATTAATAGATACCCTCCGAAGGGAGGACAAAAGCAAAGCGTCTTGAGGTACTACTAGTAACTCACGGTGTTGTACTAACGATCACTACAAGAAAAATTAATTTTAGCGATGACAAAATGCATCGCTAAATCCATTTTAGCAATGCATTAGCGACGCATTTTGGGTGTCGCTGTGAACTTCGTTGCAAAAAGCAATCCATTGCAAATGCATCGCTAAATAGCGACGCCTAGCGACGCAAAAAAAAATGCGTCTTTAGTGACGCCTAACGACGCAAAAAAAATGCATCACTTTTGCGACTAAACTGAAGTCATCGTAATTTAGTAACGCATTAGTGACTCCCGATTGCGTCGCAATATTGTGACGCAATTTGTGTTCCAATATTGCGACACATTTAATGCATTGCAATTGCATCACAAAATTAATAATTTAATTTTTTTAAAAATTATTGCGATGAAAAATTTCCATCGAATAGCGTCGCTAATTAATTTTTTTTATTAAATTTAAAATGTTATAAATTAAAACTGTTAATACAATTTCATTGCATTCAAATATTGATCAAAACATTCATCACAAAAATTTAATAATATATAAAAATTTAATATATTAATAATTTAAATTTTTATATACAAAACATAAGCAGTAAAGAAAAAAATACATCAGGAATCTAAACTATCACGATCACGAGAAGGCTGCGGAGGCTGGAATGAACCCTACGACATGAGCGAACCAAATCCTGCATCTAACGCATCTGCTCTCTCATGTCTGCAAGCTCCTACTGAAGGCTCTCATGCGCTGGTCAAACTCCTGTCGAACCTCCTCCGTAATAGATCTTCGAATGTCATCTAAATGCTCGATAGGAATATCGCCAGGATAGTGCAAACTGGAGCCCTGATGGAAAAAAATATCTAGAAGCTTTAGTGCCCAGACCATAAACCATACGGTCTCGCGGCTAGGCACTAATAGCTTCCAAAAACACGTCGACTCTTCTCTGGTGAGAGTTCGACGGGCAGCCCCCCATCAGTGGAGTCGACCTGCGATGCCTAGGACTGAAGCTCCTTGACTCATGCCTTTAAATTATAGAATCAACGGTACATGAATCATTATAATAACCTGAATAAAATTTTAGAAATTAAACAGATACAATATAATGTTATTTCTTACTGCAAACTCCTGTGATCATGCATCGACCCAGGAATCGTCCTTTCTGGTGTGTGTCGCCCTGAATAGGCAAACTCACTAGGATCTCTGCCCTCTGCTCAGACCACAAAAGCAGAAGAAATGATATAAATGTAAGTACTTAAAAATGACTAAATTAGTAATTATAATATTTATATTTTTTTTACCATACGACATCTATGCTCCTGAATCAAAATGGACCCCGTAGTGTCGCAGGAGAGACCCGTGCCACGATCGTCCTTCTCAGATTGGCGGTTTGTGGTGGCTGATGCAGACCTCCTTTGCCAGGCCTCAACTGCCACACCTGCTGCCAGTAGTGCCAAATACCCTTCGGACACATGCGCAGGAAGCTCACCCGATCTCCTCCAACGATAAAGCATGTCGGAGTATCGGCGTGCTACAAGAGCATTCCATGCTGCCCTAACGGTATCATGGATGGCAGGGTCCCACATAAACTTTTTCTACATTGAAATAAATAGTTAGTTTAAAATATATTAAGATTAGAAAATTTTATATCATGATAAATTTTATATTAAAAGTTTACCTGAAACTCTGAAAAATAAAACTCCCTCATGCCTCAGATACATGGTGCCAATGTAGCTAGTGGGATCAGCACGCCTCTGGAATATGGAGCTGAATCGGCTCGATACAGTATGCTGCTCATAAAGCTATTAAAAAATGCATTTCATAAGTAATTGACTTAAAAACATAAACATATATTTACAATTAGTATATACTTACTGCCCATTAGCATCCAATCGAAGTACGGTGTGGCCGACGTAGGAAGAACTCTCAGAGGTTGTGCCGATCGACTATGAGACTCGAAGGCTGTAGATCTAAACTTCCATCTCCAATACTCATAAAGTGATCAGATCATGAAGTGATCTGATGCGACTGATAATGTGCGTCGCTAAATTATGTCGCAGATATCATGGGTCGCAATTACGTCACAATTCTATCATTATTTTGCGACGAATATTTACGTCGCTAAATTGCGTCACTAT